>MAVT02000951.1:0-18645 GCA_001702395.2 Diaporthe helianthi | reverse complement strand
TTTGTATTTGTATTTGTATTTTGTATTTGTATTTGTATTTGTATTTGTATTTTGTATTTGTATTTGTATTTGTATTTGTATTTGTATTTTTGTATTTGTATTGTATTTATATTTGTATTTTGTATTTTTTTTGTATTTCACAACTCTGATTATAGATCTAGATATACTTAGTCTATCTTAAATGTAATGGTTGAGATTTTAAAGTGTCCTAAAACTTTTTCAGCCCCACTATACCTACCTAGGTAGGTACTATATATACTTGGGCACCTAGGTAGGTAGCTGCTCCCGGGCTGGCGCAAAGACTGGGGGCTTCTTATCGGTGATAAGCCTCGCGCCCGGAGCCTTTCATTTCGCGACACCTGCCCTGCCATTTTCACCTTTGCCTCAGACCAGGCTCACTCCTCTTGCTTCTTTTTCTTCTTCTTTCGACGCGACGGGTCTGCGAAATCGACCCGTGTTAGTTTGCCTCGGGAGGTAAGTCAAACCTCCACTGTTATCGCCCTTCCGCATCTCTGCGCCGTTCACCTGCAGAGAGCACCGGCAAGTGGCGCAATCTGAGTCGGTGGCTTCCTGGCCCAAGGCAACCCCGCAACAAAGAGGCCGACATCATTCCCATTTTGTGCGCGAGGCTCTTGCTGACCCATCGACAGTTTCTTCCCTCTCTTTCTTCTTCCGATTGCAGTCGCTCGCACTAACGACAGGATACAACCATGGACGAGGTCAAGACAGAAGAACCGGTCCAGGAGACTCGCCCTGCCGAGGAAGAGGGCAATGAAGAGGTGGGCTATTACATGATACGGTGATCCTGGCGTCTCCAAAAAAAAAATCTGACAAGAGCTGGCACTTTAGGAGGAGATCTCTGCGATGAAGCGACGGGTTGCAGAGATGGAAGAGGAGGCCGCCAAGCTCCGCGAGATGCAGGCCAGCCTGGACAACCAGGCCGAGAACGCCCAGGAGAGCAAGACCGACGTCGATAGCCGCAGTATCTTTGTTGGCAACGTCGACTACTCGGCCTCTCCCGAGGAGATCCAGGCGCACTTCCAGAGCTGCGGGTCCATCAACCGTGTCACAATCCTGCTGGACAAGTTCACCGGACAACCCAAGGGGTGAGTTTGCGACCGAAAACCCCGCACCCTCGCCCTCTCCCCTAGGGTCTCACAACATCGGTCCCTGCTGACCACATTGCTGCAGCTATGCCTACGTCGAATTTACCGAGCCGAGCCTGGTCGCCCAGGCCCTGGTCCTTAACGAGAGCGTCTTCAAGGGCCGCAACATCAAGGTCGTGCCGAAGCGAACCAACGTACCGGGCATGAGTAGGGGTCGTGGCGGACGAGGGGGATTCCGAGGTGGCCGTGGGGGTCCAGGGTTCTATGGCGGACGAGGGGGGTTCGTCCCAAGAGGTCGTGGTGGATACCGTGGAGGCTTCCGGGGTGCACCCCGAGGCTTTGCACCCTACTAGATGGTTCTCCAACCTTCTCAAGGAGGACTTTACACGTTCATGGCATATCTAAGGTGGCACGAGGGTTGTCTGGGTGTGTGATGGAATCCCCAGCCCGCACCAACCCACACGGCTTGGCCTGCCAGAAGCGATCGTGCCAGCTACCCTTTGCCTATGGCGTATTGGTTTGGAGGCGCGGAGAAAAGGACAGGTTTCTACATCGCACTATTCTAGTTGACAAATCGAACCCATGCTATTTCAAAATAGCGGTCCATGTAATTGCAGTCGACGCCACAAGACTTTAGTCTTTGTGGAGATTGTGGACGGGTTTCATAGTTGAACGGAGATCCGAAGGAAGCCGTCTCCTCCTGGAAGCGGGTCAAAATGCTGGTGAAAATCGACCCTGCGTCCTTGGACGTCCTTGGTGTACTAGGAGCTCCCACAAGGTGTGCAAGTGATGTCGGTTTCCTCAATGAAATTCTGTCAGACAGCGCTGGAGGCTGTTCTGAGTTGATGGCCCGGGGCCGTTCGGATTCAGAAAGGCTTATATCAACGTCATAGGTAGCCCCACCAATGCGACCCAAGCAGCACGGCTCGATGTGAAAGACACTCCGAGTAGCCAGGATAGTAAGCATCAGTAACAAGTGCTGGCTCGGCAGAGGGGACAAGAGAGAGAGAGAGAAATATACAAGAAGACTCGTCACTGTCAGGCAAAAAGGGTTGTAGTTGAGCGTGCAACGCGACGAGGGCCTTCTCGCGTGTCACGTTTTGAGTACTGAAGTAGGCATACTCTTGGAGTCAAACAGGAACGTGAATGTGCACCGTAGATCTCATAATATCTCTGTTGTGGCAATGAGCAGTGGCAGATTCCAAGCAACTGCTACAGACTAGGTCGCACAGGATGCCCTCCTCGGAGCTCACTCCTGGGTTCCATTTCGGCCGATGCCTGGCCAACGGAGTTGCATGAACCTTGGACGGCGATGAAGCGTGTTTGGGGCGGGCCATAACAGGGCGCCCACCCGACTAGGTGTACGGAGTACAATAACAGTAGTAGTACCTAGGTACTTGGGTAGCCACAGCTGGTGCACGGCAAACTGCTCTGGGTATTCCTTGGCACCCCTCCCGCACTCGTCCTCCCCCTCCCCCCAACACCTGGGCAGCCAAGCAGCCCAGCAGCCCAGTCCAGTTCAGTGACGGCCCAGTGCGAGTTCCAGGCTGCCTGCTGTTGCCCCTCGCCAGCCAGCAAGTGCCCAATGCTACCTAGGTAGCTTGCTCGGCTGCTCACCTCATCATCCGCTCACAGCTGGTGGTGCAGGCACAGTACTTCGTACGTGGGTACATCTCGCCTGGCGGGCCAGATATACTCCGTACCTACCTACCTACCTACCTACCACCTACCTAGGTACCCACTCCTCTTTCACAACTGCCACCTCCACCTCCAACCGTCCCCGTCTACATTTTTGACGCCTTCCATCCAGCAGCGACTCGCTCGCTACCCGCACGTTGCTGCACCCATCCGCATCGAAACCCGCCGACAACTAGTTGCAGCTGCCCGCTCCAACCCCCCCCTTGGCTGGCATTGTTTTGTCCTGCCAGTACTTGACACGCCTAACCTGGCTGTGGGATTGGTTCGAGCATCTGGCAGAGCGGGGGGCCCGAGAGAGCACAGCCTCAACCCGCCTGCGTCGTCGCCCTTGAGCCCTACCAAATCGTCATTGTCAGCAATCTAGCGCCCGTCCATCCTGCAATCCTCGCCTGGCTACTCCTTTTCAAACAGGTGGATTCCTGAGCCATTTCTCTTTTTGGCCCGTTCAATTCTTTAGATCCTCAGTCGCCTCTGTTCTTTTGACTTTTGAGAGGAGGTCGCCCACAACAGCAGGACAACCTGCTGCCACCGCAAAGATGAGTCGCCGAAACGACTCGGGGCTTCCTGCGTACGTTTCATCATGACCCCCCGGCCCACGCAAGCATCCTGCCTCCAGGGCCCAAGCCTGCACACGGCCGTGTGGTGATGGGATGCTGTCTCCATGAGACCATCTGCTGACGAGAATCACATCTACAGCAACCAGCCCAACCTCCGAGTGACGAGTAAAGTGCCATACCGCCATACCCAGCGCCCTGCATACTGACTTGATCATAGTTATCGCCGCGGACGGGCTTTACAAACGCGATGTATTTCGTATGTCTCACCTTGCAATCCTGATAGCATGCCAGGTTAGACCTCAACTGACCCTTCTGCAGGCTTTCCCGATCCCTTCGCCGTTGCCACCATCAGTGGCGAACAGACGCAGACGACCGCCGTCTCCAAGAGGACGCTCTGCCCCTATTGGAACGAGAGCTTCGACTTGTGTGCAACCCCAGACTACAGCCGCCGTGCCTGTTAGCTAACCCCCGGTATAGCAAAGTAAATGAGGACAGCATCTTGGCGGTGCAAGTCTTTGACCAGAAGAAGTTCAAGAAGAAGGACCAAGGCTTCCTCGGCGTCATCAATATTCGCATTGGTGATGTGATAGAGCTCGCTCCTGATGCCGATGGTAATTCGCCCCTTCGCACTACTGGCCTAATTGCAAACATGCTAACAAACAACGCGCCGCGACAGACCAGATGCTTACCAGAGACCTAAAGAAATCGACCGATAATCTCGTTGTCCACGGAAAACTGATAATTAACCTGTCTACCAACCTTTCTAGCCCACCAAGAGGGCAGGCGGCTAGCAACCGCCCCCCGATGGGGAGCCCCCATCCTTCCGGTGCAAGTTCACTCAACCCCGATCGCTCGTCCGAACGACCGACCTCAGCCATGGGGACACCCAGTGGCAGCTCCAACGGGAACCCGGCGAATCTCCCCAATCGACCTGCTAGCATGACCGCACCGTCTGCGTCGCAGCCAGCCTCAAATGGTGGCGTTCAACAGCGAGGAAGCAGCACGTTGAGTCCCTTCGAGGATGCACAAGGGCGTCTGCCACCCGGCTGGGAGCGCCGAGAGGACAATTTGGGCCGTACTTACTACGTTGACCATAACACGCGGACAACGAGTTGGAACAGACCCAGCGCCAGCGGTGCAGTCAACTCGGCAAGGCAGGAGGAGTCTACACAAGTTGAACGGCAGAGGCATCAGAACCGTACGCTGCCTGAAGATAGGACAGGTTCCAGCTCCCCCACACTTCAGGCCCAGCAGGCGGCGCAGAACGCGAATGCGCAGACAATGATGCACACGGGGGCTACGAGCCCCGGGACGGGCGAGCTCCCTCCCGGGTGGGAGCAGCGGTTCACGCCCGAGGGACGGCCTTACTTTGTCGACCACAACACCAGGACTACGACGTGGGTGGATCCTCGGAGGCAGCAATACATCAGGATGTATGGAGGCCAAAACAATGCCAGTGGGACTATTCAGCAGCAGCCCGTGTCTCAACTTGGGCCCCTTCCGAGTGGTTGGGAAATGCGGCTCACGAACACTGCTCGGGTTTATTTCGTCGACCACAACACCAAAACAACTACTTGGGACGACCCACGCTTGCCGTCTTCATTGGATCAGAATGTACCGCAGTACAAGCGTGACTTCCGGCGCAAGCTCATCTACTTCCGGTCCCAACCGGCCATGCGCATCCTCTCCGGGCAATGCCATATCAAGATTCGCCGATCACATATTTTCGAGGATTCCTTCGCGGAGATTTCGCGCCAGTCTGCTACTGACCTGAAGAAGCGCTTGATGATAAAGTTTGACGGCGAGGACGGTCTCGACTATGGCGGTCTGTCTCGAGAATTCTTCTTCCTTCTCTCTCACGAGATGTTCAATCCCTTCTACTGCCTCTTCGAATACTCGGCACACGACAACTACACACTTCAGATCAACCCTCACTCAGGCATCAATCCTGAACATCTTAATTACTTCAAGTTTATCGGCCGCGTGGTGGGCCTGGCCATCTTTCACAGGCGTTTCCTCGATGCGTTCTTCATCGGGGCTTTGTACAAGATGATTCTAGGCAAGTCTGTGGTTCTGGCAGACATGGAAGGCGTGGACGCGGACTTCCACAGATCGCTGCAGTGGATGCTGGACAACGACATTTCGGGCGGTATTTTGGAGCAAACGTTTTCCACAGAGGATGAGCGTTTCGGTGTGATTACTGTCGAGGATCTTATCCCTGGCGGCCGCGATATTGATGTCACCAACGACAACAAGAAGGAATATGTCGACCTGATGGTCAAGTGGCGCATTGAGAAACGTATTGCGGAGCAATTCCAGGCCTTCAGGGAAGGCTTCCATGAGCTCATTCCCCAGGACCTCATCAACGTGTTCGATGAGCGTGAACTCGAGCTGCTCATCGGAGGTATCGCCGAGATCGACGTGGATGACTGGAAGAAACACACCGACTACCGTGGTTATACAGAAAGCGACGAGGTGATCCAGTTCTTCTGGCAGACGGTACGCAGCTGGGATGGAGAGCAGAAGAGTCGACTCTTACAGTTCACGACTGGAACATCGCGAATCCCAGTCAACGGATTCAAGGATCTGCAAGGAAGCGATGGGCCCCGCAGGTTTACCATTGAAAAGGCGGGCGAGGTCAACAACCTGCCGAAGGCCCACACATGGTATGTGCACAAACTCTATTTTATCACTTCCTATCTGCTCTTCTGGTACTGACCAAACCGTAGTTTCAACCGCTTGGACTTGCCACCATATAAGTCTCTGGAGCAGCTGCAACAAAAGCTCACCATTGCGGTCGAAGAGACCATGGGTTTCGGACAAGAATGAAGATTCGAGTGCCGTGCTTAAACCAAGAGAACGTGTCTGAGGCAATTCCAAGGCGATCGAAAGGCGGACAGCAGATGATGGCCTTCGGAGTGCGTCCTTAATGAAGAGCAGGGGTGTGGTATGAGCGTGCGAAGGGAAGGCTACAATTACTACCGGAGGCGTTCAGGCGTCAATGGACCGAGACAGAGCATGTATTGTTGGTAGTACGGAGACATTGGCCAACGTACACACAGTGCTTTGGAGAGAATAAGGATGGTTTTTTTTTATACACATTTTTAGTCGAGACTGGACACACCAGTCTCCACAGAGTCTGTCGTTTATAGCAAAGCTGTTTCGAGGGACAAATTGGGAGGATCCAAGGGCAGGCATTCTTAAGCTTTAGGGATTATAAACGCTGTACTTTCACTCAGGTGTCTCCAGCGAAGCTACTCTGGTCGTCTTAGGTTTCCGGATCTCGAAACATAACGCGGGAAAAATCTCACCTTACTGGAAATTTTTTCCCCTCCTGGATCCCTTACCAAATCCCATGCACACTGCCGCCTCTCGCATGATCCCAGCGTGTCCACCTAACAGTTGCGGGATGTCAAGATGAGGTAGGACGAGGCCTGGGTGGACTGAGTTGACATGCCTTTGTTTCCAGACCCACAGTACGGAATTCCTGCTCCCTTGCGGAGGACGATGGGAGACAAGCCCAAGGCACAGGGTCGGGGACGGGGTCCACCAGATACGAAGACATATCTCTTGGTCTGGCCGAGTGCCCAGTATAGTTCCCACGAAAACATAAATCTTCAGGATCGCACTGCCCGAGAATCTGGTGACGACTGCCAGACAGATCTCATGTTGCATATCAATTTCTAATCTGGTGGCCAGTCCTGCCTCTTCCCCGCCTACACTCACACGGTTGTGTACAGAATATGGATGGTAGACAAATGAAAACAATGTAGCCATGACCTACGTCAGCTGTATGTTCTCTGTTTATTGCATCCTCGAAACAGACGAGTCATCTGTGCTGAATACCACCACAGCTGTGGTTGGCAAAACCTGCACCTGGACAACACCTTCCCCCGAACATCTTGCTCCCGTTCACCTGGCATGCCCGATAGCAGCCGTTATCACGAAGCATTTACCACCGCCAACGACAGCACAGCCTCCAGAAGTAGTGTGGCCTATTTACGGTACCACATCCTTGTGATCTTGGTCTCCCTCATCTTCCTCTGCAGCTGGAAGATACCGTACATGAGAGCCTCGGAGGTGGGAGGGCAGCCGGGGACGTAGATGTCGACGGGGACGATGCGGTCGCAGCCGCGGACGACGCTGTAGCTGTAGTGGTAGTAGCCGCCGCCGTTGGCGCACGAGCCCATGGAGATGACCCAGCGGGGCTCGGGCATCTGGTCGTAGACCTGGCGCAGGGCGGGGGCCATCTTGTTGGTCAGGGTGCCGGCCACGATCATGACGTCCGACTGCCGCGGGGAGGCACGGAAGATGATGCCCAGGCGGTCCTGATCGTACCGCGGGGTCGAGAGGTGCATCATCTCCAGGGCGCAGCACGCCAGCCCGAATGTCATGGGCCAGAAGGACCCCTGCCGTCCCCAGTTGACGATCTGGTCGAGGGTCGTGCTGTGTCGGTGCTCTCGTATTAGCCTCATTCTCTTTTGGTGTTGAGCTCACTCACGCCCGAGTGTGGGCCAGGGTGTGGGAACGGCTCTGAGACGTACAGGACATGTTGAACCACGCCTTTTGTGCCTTCCTGGCTTGGCAGGGGGACTTCCTTCCGCTGAGTCTTGAGTAGCGATGTTGAGGCACCGTGGGGCTGGGCCTGTGCGGCGTTGTTCTTTGTCGAGGAGGAGATGGAGGCGGCGGCGACGCGGTAGGGGGTGAGGAAGTATGTCGGCTTGGCTGAAGGTGCAAAGCTCCCGTTAGTCTACATGACACATCTCCATCAAGTTGGCTATGTCCGAGGAGGTGGTGATCGTGTTGTGCTGGTTGTGCTGGGTGTACAGCTGGAGTGTGTGCTTCGCTGGAACGTTGCTGCTGTTAGCTTCACGCACCTCTCAGAGCCGATGAGGCCGACGTCCGTAATGCTACCGACATTTCGCGGTCTGAATGTGAGATGCCCTGTCCAATCTTTGGAGGGGGACGGGAGAAAGGAGTGGGGAGGGAGGCCGGTCGGTACAATCGATGGCAAGGGACGCCGCGGTGAGACACTTTCGATCTGGGGAAAGACCGTTGCGAATTGAGGTGCGCTAGAAATCGCCGCTTGATCACCAACCTGGCCGACCTGATTGGCCCGGCCTGGCCTGGTGGGTCTTCTGGAGCCGTGGCCTCGCAATGCTACCTACCGCCCGGAATCGTGCACGTCACCAAAGTTCGGAGGCGATTCTTGGGCGATTCTCAGGCAAATAAATACTGCTAACAATGTGTTGGGCTTCGTTCATGCCATGACCACCTCGGGGCTCATTTGAAACCACTGTGCATGCACGGCAGCAAAGTCTACCAACCCTACAAAGTAATGCTCAAGTACTTAAAACAGCTGTGCTAAAACAGACAAGGACATATTTACTTGTGTTTAAAACAGCTACAATTTGATGTCAGACGCATTTCCATGAAAATACAAGTGAGCTGAATTGTGCAGCCTGCCGGTCACCTCGTTTTCATTCATGTGTAGCGGTAACGTCAATGATGCTTGATACTTTTCTGTGATATCTCAAAATGAAGTACTTGACAACTACAACTTGAAGTGCCTGCTGGTGACAGCCTTGGCGGCCTGTGGCTTCTTGCCTTCCATGTCCATGATTTCGCCCTTCTTGTTGATGACCTTGACGCCGCCCCTTTTGAGTTCCGCCATCGTGTCCTTCTTCTCCTGCGCTTTCTTGCCCATCTTGGTCGTTTCCCCGCCGGCCTTCCTGATCCTCTCCTTCTCCCGCCTGCGCCTGCGGATCTTGTCCTCCCGGCTCATCTCCTGTCTCGCGACCGGCAGCCCGCTCTTGGCCACCACCTCGCCCTTCTCCGCTGTATCCTTGCCTGGATTGTATATTTCCTGCGGCGCGATCATGCTCTCGCCTCCGCTGACACCCTGTGCCGTCGTCGGTTGCGCGTCCTCCATCGCAACCGTCGCGACGTCCGCCACCACCTGCAGCGCAGGCGCCGCCGGCTTGGGCTTGTAATGCCAGCTGCTGAGCGAGTCGAGCTTTGCTGAAATGTCCTTCCACATCGTCTCGATCTCCTTCTCGTCCCTGCGCAGCTTTTCATCCTTGGCGTTGACATATGAGTCTGGATTGGTGGCCTTTACGTGGTCTTCCTCGTACATCTCCGCCAGGCTCTTCTTCGCCTTGGCGTCGTCGAGTTCAACGAGCCCGCGCCGAACGTCGGCGGGCACGTCCGCGTCCGGTCTCCGCTTTGGTACACCATCAAACTCGCCTGCGATGATGCGTCGCTTGATGAGGTCCTCGAGCTCCTCACTGACCTCTTCTGTAATAACGGGGATGGGTTTGCCTGCGTGCTCAAAGTCCAGGTCCTCCTCTAGCAACGAGTTCATCGGCCGTGCGGACGCTGACGCCTCACCAGAGAGTGTCCAGGCGCGCTTGGCCACAAGCTCGGCCTCCATCTTGCGGATCTCTTCGGATAATTTGGCCTGTCGACGCTCATGTGCCGACCGGCGCGACTTTGGATCGCCAGCGGAGGCGTCCGACAAAGCATCCTCCTCGTCCGAGTTGTCCGAGACGTCGTCAAACAGATCTCGTCGAACGTTGTCCATCGCCCGCTCCACGTCCCGTCCGTCTGGCGTTCCCTGCCTCTTCGGCTTGGGCTTTCTCGGCTTCTCCCCCTTCTTTGCTTTTCTGGGCGGGGGCGCAAAAAAGTCTTTGTAGTAGATGTCGTTCGCTGTGAGGTCGAGACCCATGTCCCCCTCAACTCCGTCTGCCAGGTCGCCCTCGTCATCACTTGCACCTTCCGGGGCGTTCAGGTCCATGTCGCCAAAAGTTGGGCCAGAATCCTCGTCATCTTCCTCGTCTCCTTCGTCCGCTTGTTCCTCATCCTCCGAGCCTTCCTCGCCCTTCTTGTTCTTCGAAGCCTTGCCCTTCGGCGCAGCGAAAGGATCTCCATGCCAGTCGATCTCGTCATCGTCGTCTGCTTGGTCCGTGAATGGATCAGCCTTGGCGTCCTGGTCCTCGAAATATTGCGATTGCTTGTTGAAGTCGTCGATGGAGAAGAATCCGTCGTTGAGTCCATGTGGATCCTCGACGTAAACATTGTCGGGCTGGTCGTCAAAGTCCTCTTCGTCGTCGTCATGCAACCCCTCGTCCTCGATATCCTCAATGTCCTCGTCGCCTTCTGAGGCATCACTTCGACCTTGTTGCGACTCGCCGTCTTCCCAGTCTTCCTCGCCGTCTTCGTCTGATCCGCTGGCTGACCCGTCCTCTTCGGACGAAGCTAGTTCAGATCCACTCTCGTCGGTCGAAGTCGCTGATGCGTCACCGTTCAGTTTACTGGCATCTGGTTCGTCTGTCTGGATCTGCCCATTCTCTTTCAGGTCTTGCAGGACGTTTTCCGAAAGGCTGAGGGCGCTATTTATGATCCTCCTGGTCTGCTGCCACACCTGACCGGTCTCGAAACCGTCCACGTGGACCTTTCGGATCTTCAATATGTCACTGCTGGGCCCAACTTCTCGTTTCCTCTTTCTGTCACGCAGCCGGGCGGCCTGCTGCTCGTCGCTGACCTGCCCGGCAAACGCGTCGAGCGCCTGCTTGGCCCAGTGCAAAGACGCTGTAGGTATCGAGGACGGGGGCTGGAGGAAGGCATGGCGATTCTCGGCCTTGAGGGAGTCGAGGAAAGCTAGCATGGAGGCTGCCTCGAGAGGGGCGGTGGTGATGGCAGCCATGGCGTTGCTGGTTGGGGCAGGGTGCGTGAGCGTGTGTGATGTGGATGTTAGGGACGACGACGTGCTTCCTTCCCCGGCCATCTTCGGGTCTTGCGGTGCTCGACAGAAGGGTCCGCGGCGTCACGATCGGTCTTGTGGTCCGGCCTTGTGCAAGTTGATCCTCAATTGCATTTTTCAGTGCTGCTGCGGCGGTTTGGCAAGGGAAGCAGTGACTGCAGGGGAAAAAAAAATTGGCCGTCAAAATCGAAAAAGCGAGTTGATTGGTTGAGCGGTGTGGGGACCTCACTCTGCGCTAAATCCTTGCATAGTGTAGCCTACCTGGGAAGCCGCACTAGTGCCCTGGGTTCTCGGTACACTTCGCCACCTAGATAGTGGCCTACATGTACTTTATAAGGTTAGTACTGTGTACCTGAGGGTTGGTGAACTAACTGGTTGGTACAAGTATAATATATACCGGTATGGAGCTTTGATATAAGTATTTCGTCCTAGAGTAAAATAAACCTACAGAGCAACAAAATGCAGGATCTTAGAACTTTGACCGACCCCCTGAAGTAGGTCTAATAGGAATTCGCGACCTGGTGGGTACGCATTTGCATCTGCATCTGCATCTCCCGAAACCGTTTCACCATGATACACTTGTTGTAATCGACACAACACCGCCTTCAAACGTTATCGGTGAGGAGTGTCCTCGTTAGCCGATCACTTTCAGCAAGTGGCAAAGTATAATTGCGTACTATCTACAAAATAGCATTGAATAATGGCTTCAATGTTCTGACCATCATGCGAGTGCATAAGATGGGTGTTTTATTCTGTCAGTCTATTCTGTCAGCCCTCCATGCCGTGCGCTGCATATGTCTAGGTATGCACCATACTACTTGAACAACCTGGGCCGTAGCCGGCAGCTGTCTTGGGAGACTTAGTCTAGTCTAGATGACAGTTCGGTGTTTGGAAGACCTCCAACAGATGTTGCAAATGGTAAAAGAATACCTATCCTCCAATACCACCATTTTGTGAGTACAAGGCCCAAATGTAACCCTGTCCAGCTGTACACTACTGACTCTTGTTTGCCACCATCAGATTCTGCCATTGACGTGCATTAGCATCGCCCACCGCCCCATTTTGAGCCAAAGACGGAAGGAGGTCACACGAACAGCCATTAATAAACTTCATGTCATGGTCGACATGCCTTGTTATCCACACCGGATGACTTCACTTTGTAAAATTGTGTAACATCCCGCATGAAGTTTGCGACTTTCCCGCGCATCAATGCGTCAATTGCTGCACATTGACGATGCCGAATCTGGCCCGTGTTTCTGCGCAAGATTGCCCTGCGATTGCATGGGCCCTGTGAGGAGCCGACTCGCTCTGTCCACTCCAGGAGGCAGAGCATCGTGCAACCCTTACAAGGACCTGTGGGGGGTAATTCTTGAGATCCGAATGGCCCATCTCTGGGCCGCCGATGGACGGTGCGGTTCGGTGATCGTCCGCAGGCGCACCTTTTATACGGAAGCCGGTCCTCTAGCCGCCGAAGCAGGCCGCATCTAAGCAGGCGACAGACTCGACATACATTGCGCATACCGAGGGGCGCAAAGAGGGCGAACACGCTACTGCCGACTTGAGAAACACGCCTCGCAACGCGAGGCAACCGATGATCTCGTTATCAGCTCCGGATACTCTCAAGCGGGCCAATAAGCAGTGGACGGTCCCGTCCAAGTCCATTGTGCATTATCGCCTTGCCGTCGGGGCTTCGCCACATGAATGCCGGAAGACACAAGCTTCGAGGGAGGGCAGCAGTTCGGAAGACAACGTAGTCAGGAAGACAACGTAGTCAGGAAGACGTCACTGGGCGTATTCTGTGTGTGTGCAAGATATGCGGAATGGCCGTAGGTGGCAGGTCATGGGCGTCGTGTCTTGTACAGAGCACTGTAGTAGTAGAGCAAGGCGAGCATGCAACCTCAAGCTCTGTGATGCAGTCGCAGCGGGGCCGACTTGCCAGTATTGGCAGCTATGGCTCGGGTAGTTCTGGCCGGGCCTATAGCACGGAGAGCAGCGGAGCCACGGGAATGTTGGATCTTGCCGCAGTCTTTTATTAGGTAAATTACCACGCAGAGAGCCTTCTCCCCCCGCTAACATCCTTGATCCAGGCCCGGGTCTCCACGAGCAACTGGGCCGGTGTGACGGCGGAAAGGGTTCCTGACAGTGGAGATCGTGGGACCCATACACATGAAGAGCACCACCAAGGCAGCACGTGCTCTATTTCCTCTTTGATATTGGTGGTCGTGGTCGAGGAGGCTCGTCACAGGCATGTCAGTATCACGAACAAGCGATGGGTCGCCCGTTTTTTGTTTTTGGACGAGTTACCGTTGCTACCGCTATCGGGAGCCACTGCAACCAACCTTTGGGGCCAGAATGTTGAACGGAAGACGAGTCCGAGCTGGCCATCGTAATACTGTGTAAGAGCGCTGCGCTATTGCTTTGCGGCAGGGAAGCATGCTCAAGGCGAACAGAGTTCTAGCTCTGCAGCCTTCATCAAACTCTATCGCAAACTTCTGGCCGATCTGGTCGCAGTCTGTCTGCAGAGCCCACACCGCTATAGCCTCAAGAGGGGAGCCATTGAACCGCAGTAATAAGTTTTGCGAAATTTGCTCAGACGGTTCGAGAATTCCAGTCTAGTGTACAGTAGGGTCGGCCGCGAGAGGCATGGTCAGAACTTGGGATCCACCGGTCCCAGGAATGGGACACGTTCAAGCAGGTGAAATATGATACGTCCACAAACCGCAACGAGCTGGACTAATTGACGGCTGGAGAAGGAAGAACGCGAGGAAATCAACATTGGTGTGAGCTGCCACCATGGATGGACGTACCAACATCTTGTGTAGGCAGTCGATTACTCAAAATGAGCGGGATATGATATGGTGCCATGCCAATGCCGTGACCAGAGGGACGATCTAGCAGTCTGGCAGTCTGGCAGTCTGGCAGTCTGGCAGTCTGGCAGTCTGGCAGTCTAGATGCCAATCCCAGATTACCACGGCGGCGGTTTGAAAACTCTGCAACCACAAACCTCATGTCACATAACAGTACTGTATCTAGACTCCTCCTTACTGGTCAATTGGTCAGATCGAAGCTGGGGTTGGGGGGAAGGGATTATTAGCAGGGAGCAGATAGGCATTGCAGCCAGCAACTCTACTGGTCTGCAGTCTGCCTGCAATGGTAGATAGGTGTGCTTGTTAGATGTGCTTGTTGCATGTGCCACAACCCAGACCAACCAGGACAAGGCCCACTCAATGACGACCGGTGTCAGGGGTTGCCCAGGACCCTTCGTTGGGCCGTTGGCCTGGGATACTTTTGGTACGAGGCCGCCTGGCCGAGCTTGTACTCCGTATCTGCCACGAAATGGCGGGTCAAGGTACGTACCTATGTAGCCTTTGTCCAAAATAAAAGCTTGTGATGCCCACACGACCACCCTTGATCGCAGCCTCATTTACAGCCACTCATTTCCAAAGGTCCTGCGCCCTACTGCTTGGCATCGCAATCCCGAAGAGACTTCACTTTTCTCACATGTCGCTGCTGTCTAGTGAATTGACCGCTGACCAGACCTGCAACCGCCACCACAATAAGGCGAGAAGAGACATCATATTTGATTGAACGGTCAATTCTGGTTTGCGTCAGCGCCCATCTCATCCCGCCTTGGTTCCTCCCGCCACCAGCCACACCCAATATTGTCTTGCCTTGCCTTGCCTGCCCTTATTTCGCATTGCCCTACATTCGTGGTACACTGGCAATGAAATACGGTCAGAACTTCGAGAAGGAATCAGTACCAGAATGGAGCCTCCGTACGTCTGTTGTCACGCACCCAGCCAATCCGTGGTGTCTCTCGTCCCCTGATGCATCTTGCCCATCCAGTCTCGTCTTGAACCCCCCCCCCATTACAGATGCTCTTGCCTGTGGCTGACACCTCTTGTCCCTCCCTTTCTCCAGATAACATCGATTACAATTCCCTGAAGCACTTCATCAAGGCCAACACCACCAGGGACCAGGCGAAGGCCATAGCAATCCCTGGCCAACCTGACACTCACCTCGCAAAGGTCGAAGACGAGCTCTACAATGAACTGTGCGCCCAACATGACAGCGCTGGACTCTTCGTCTCGGCCAAGGCTGACGAGATAACACGCCGACTGCGTACGCTCCCTCCAACCCGGCTGCGTCCCTTTGCCAGGAATGCACACCATCAATACTGTCCTGGCGATCTCTTGCCCCTGCATAGCACACAGCCTGACTGACATTACGCCATGTAGAACATCTATCTAGCCAGGTCCAACGGCTCATCACACGGTGCAAAGACGAGGATCCCGCACGATTCCCACGCAAGACGCAGCGCAGATTTATCCGGCTTGAGCGCGACGTCCTAAAGTGCGGCAATGATATCCAGGATCTCAGGCGCTTCGTCAGCGCACAGTCCATCGCCTTCAGAAAGATCCTCAAAAAATACAGGGTACGAATCAGATCTCAGTCACCAGTCACTCGTCTTACCATCTACTAACAATGGGGTCAGAAATGGACGGGCTCGAGCACACTGGGGAACCGTTTCAGAGACGACGTCTTGACCCAGCCAAAGACCTTCACTCGGAGGGATTTCCATCCCCTGCAGCAGGCATACGATGAGCTCCTGTCAATCATTCAGGCATCAGCGCCTGTGCAGAGCTACCCTGAGTCCCCAAGCACCGATGACTCGTCACATTCTGGGTCTTCCGACAACCCCCGCCAGTCTGTGCGGCGAGTTACAATCCATGCTGGACCTCCCGAAACCCGCACTTTCAATTATCCAAGTCGGCAAGCCGGGTATTGGAATGAGTACGAGAATGGAAGCGAAAATGGAGACGCCGGCGAAGAATACGTGCTGTACATCAACCCGGACGAGGAGACCGACTACAGCGCGGATCTGAAGGCCTTGATCAGTGCTATAACCGCGCCGTTCTCTAAAGCCCGCTCCTGGGTCAAAGTCCGAGGACAAGAGCGCCAGTCCCTTCTAGGCAGGCCTAGCAGCGCCGCGGGCTACGGCGCCGCCGACGATATGAATCCCACAGCCCGGGACGGCTACTTCGCAAGCAAGGCTGCTCGGCGCCTCCAGAGTCATGGGAATGATCCCCATACCGCAATCGCGACAGACGCCGAGGATGCCGAGGATGCCGAGGACGCCGATCTCGAGGCAGACATTGACTACGCGAGTTCCGAGGAATTCCCTGCCGGGTATGAGACACACTGGGCGACGCTACCATCCGTCACCGACCAGCGAATGACCGTGTACAAGGACCATGTCATGTTCATGGTGACGAGCGGCCTGTACGCCATGTCGTTCCTGTTGCTGGGTATTTCAACTGTGCTGATCCTCACAGGGCGGCATAAACTGCGCGTCGAGGTTGACGCCGGCGTGACAATCGGCAGTGTCGTGTCCCTGGGCTGCGCGTGTACCGCACTTGCACTGACCATGGCGCGGTGGGAT
Organism: Diaporthe helianthi; assembly: GCA_001702395.2. NCBI lineage: Eukaryota > Fungi > Ascomycota > Sordariomycetes > Diaporthales > Diaporthaceae > Diaporthe > Diaporthe helianthi. The sequence continues at coordinate 2,079 of MAVT02000951.1, read as the reverse complement.
TCGTTGAGCGTCAGTAGCAAGGCAGTCATATCGGTCACGTTCGCGACGATTTGCGTGCTGACCGGGATGCTGCTCATCCTTGTCATGGGGAATTCCGCCCTGTGAACCTATTTCCTTTGTACCATGTATTATCATTTACGGGCTGGGCTTTGTTTCATGATACCATATGAGCGGATGACATTTCGTCTTACTAGACTGGACCAGACTTTGGATCCGACAGAGGGCAAATAGCTAGGTTGTTTGCAAATCCTGTCCGGCTTGTATATTGTGACATATTTGAATGTACTCATATGTCCAGGCAGAGTGTTTATTACAATATGAGCGATTGGATATCTTGTTCTTGCACAACGGAACTACTGCCTGCCTGCCCAGGTGACTTGAGGGAGTGGGCAGTGTCGTTTTCCGGACTCGGGACTGTGCTTCCGAAGGGAAGTCGAATACCGACCGCGCTTCAATTTACCCGGAACAGCAAGGCCCCCAAAAAGGGGAAACGAGGTCAAGTATATATGTCTATTCCCCCAATCGCGGCTCTGGGCTCTCGATGCTGTATATTAAGAAAAGGTCATAAAACCTTGACTGCCTGCACCGATCGATGTAGACAAATGATCAGTTTCTGTAGTCATAATTGAGCACCGCCTGTAACCGGTGTCATTCAGATTCTCATTATGCTTACTTCCGTCTTCGCCGCATACGTCCTGGCTTTCGCGGGAGCTCTGGCTAAACCAGAGCAGATCCGAGCTGTACAGGAGCCCATCTATCACTTTTATCTGCAGTCGTACCCCAACAATGGCAAGTCTACAATTCGTCTCATGCTTAACTAGGTAGGAGAGGAGAGAACAGTGTGGAAGACAATATAAGACCGTAGGCACCCTAAGTTGGGCTGTCTTGCTTACTGTTTTCTACATGGCGAAGCAGCCTCACTAGCGGTAATGGGACCTGAAGCCTCTTCCGAATTCTTTAATATCAACGGGAGCAGTAAGTGGCCCGGAAAAAAACTAGTCACTATTTGCCCACAGAAGAGCACACCCGGTGACAAGACCATAGTCCAGTCAGCCAACACAAGCCTCTACCTCAACGTGGGCGGGGACAGCACATCGTTTAAGACGCTGACGTTTGGCACGTCGGCGTCCACCAGTGCGTGGGCCCTTGAGGGTGACACGATCATCACAGCCCAGGGCAGCAGCTGGGGAAGGCGTAAACGGACCCCTCCCTCCCCCCCCCCGTTTTTCTTCTTCTTCTTTCTTTTCCCCCATCTCTCCCTATAAATCACAACCTCTCTTCCCCCACAAGGGAGGGTGGGATTCTTAAGAACAAAAGAGAATCAATATGTTTCCGGTTACCAGTACTAATAAACTTACTATGCGTCTTAACAGAGCTCAACTTTCTTGCTTGCAAGCTGAATGGCAATTACTGGCAGGTCTACCTGCAGACAGGTAGTTCAACGCCGAGCGGGTCCACATGTAGCAACTATCAGTCACTGCACCTACCTTGTTTGTGCTGAGCATTGGAATTCTATAGGGTTGAGTACAGGGGTTGCATGAGAGGCACGCAATCGTGACTCTGGAGACATTATGTTGGATTACAGACTCTCACTTCCTTGCAAATTACATGAGTGTTTGTTAAGGGTGGTTGCAAAGCACAAATGTCCTACATAGGTCTTTGTAAATAGATAATGAGACTTTGTCAATCCAGCGTCATGCCCTTCTTCACAACCTAAGTACATATATAGTTGAAATGTCTTGTTGCTAGACTAGGCTAGTCTTAGTTAACTTCCTTCCTAACATTTATACTCAACTAACTCAAATATTACAATAGTGAGAACCAATGAAACTATTAACGTATATCTCCCTATATAGAATTAGAAATTTTAAGGTACTACCTATATATACACTTAGTAGAGTATAGTACTTAAGTAAATATAAAAAACTTACTATACCTAAATAACTACTATATTTAAAAGAGTAAAAGCTATATATATTAAAGCTGGGGCGAGGCTCGCGCCTAGGTTTAAAGGCTTTCTACCCCTAACCTTATATATTAACCGTTTAGGCGCGTAGAGTATATAAGTAAGGATAAAAA
>MAVT02000950.1:1336-16993 GCA_001702395.2 Diaporthe helianthi | reverse complement strand
AAACGTATTTAGACTTTTTAATTAATTTCTCTTAGTATAAATATAAAAACTATTTACTTTTATATTTTTATACCTTATATTTATATATTTAAATATTTTTAGGTTTATATATATTTAATTATATAGTTATATATTTCTTTACTTATTTATATACTTATATATTCGTATACCTGTTATATATTTACCCCTTTGCCCGCACGTACCGAGTATCCACGATCCTAGTCAGGCCTTTAAGCAGACATATCATGCTTGTCGTTGCTCATGCAATACTTAAGTAAAAGCCCTCACTCTCCGCAGATCGTTTATGCGTCAGGGGCCCAAACACAAAGTTACAGGTCTTAGTCTAAACTCTACTTGCTCAATCAACACTTGGCGCTCGCCCTCCCACAGCAAACCCAAGCCGACCCCGCCTGTGTCGAGCCATGGACAAGACCAACTTTAATCAGGTCCTGGGCATGGCCAACCAGAAGGCACTGCTCCTCAGGCAGAACATCTCGATAAAAGCCAGCGAGCTACTCCAATTCTCCGCCGAACGGGCCACCCCACTGGTGCTAGCTGCCAGGGGCAAGACGTTGCAGGTCGCCCAGTCCATCACGGCCAAGGTGACCGAGGGTAGGTTCGAGGACATTGACAGGGCCGAAGTCACCGCCGTTATATTTGTTGGGTTTACCCTATACTCTGCTTACGTATTCGGCCTCGTCTTCTATCGTTTGTACCTGCATCCCTTAGCAAGGTTTCCCGGTTACAAGATCTGTGCTGCGTCGGAGTGGTATGAGTTCTACTGCTACATCGTCAAAGGTGGACAATGGGGCAACGAGATTCGCAAGATGCACGAGAAATATGGCAAGCAAGAACCCACACAATGCAATTATCAAGAAATAAGTTTCTGGGAGCCTAACTGCTGACATTTTTAAATGTTGTTTCCGACTTCTGTAGGCCCCATCGTGCGCACCAGCCCCTGGGAGCTATCCATCCGTGACCCTTCGTTCTACGACCAGCTGTATGTGACCGCCTCAACTCGCAAGACGGACATGTGGCCGAGAGGCAGGGAGGGAAACGGCTTCGAGAGTAAGTGTCCCGATGCAAAGCTGCGTCACAAAGTGAAGAAAAGAAAAGCCGTCGTACTAGCCCGTAAAATTGCAACAGACTCGCACCACTTGTCAGTTCCTCACGACCTCCACCGTGTGCGTAGAAAGGTAGGCGAGCCCCATCCCTCCCCCTATATCATTTCGTCTTTTGGTTGGCCGGGGCTGTCTGGTCTGATGTCTAACAAGCGTTGTTCACAGCACTTGGAGCCATTCTTCTCCCGACAGGGCATCACCCGCATCGAGGGACGAATCGCCGAGCTTGTCAAGAAAATGGACGACCGGCTCGTCGGGCTCAAGTGCACAGGGTCTGTTCTCTCGATCGACGTTGTGCTCTGTGCCTTGACTGGTGATGTCATTGGCCAGGTTTCCAGCGGCATGCAGGCCGGCCTGCTCGACGACCCTGACTTTACTCCCGCATGGCAAGTAACCCTGAAAAGAAAAGGAAGAAAGGGAAGACGAAAAATGAGAAGAAGAAAAAAAGTCAAGACTTTGGGTACTAAATCATACCAACACAGGAAGGACCTCATGATCAAGTCGACTACTATTGCACCCTTGTTCCGATGCTTTACATGGATCAACAAGTAAGGTTTTCGCTGCCAATTCTCCAACTGCACGAATGTCGCATGGATGTAACATAACCTTGCTTCGACTGACCCCCGGCGACCACGTGCTGACAAGGCAAAACACATTTTAAGGTTCATGCAGTCCCTCCCTGCATCTCTCCTCAACAGCGTGTACCCCAAGGGCATCTCTAACATGATGCTCGGGAAGACGGGCCAGCGTAACATTGAGAAGATCAAGTCGGAGATTTCGCAGTCCAAGCAGGATCTGTCGGGCGCCTCCGTCTTTCACCACCTGCTGTCCTCGGACATCCCAGAGTCGGAGAAATCGACGGACCGGCTCCGGGCCGAGTCCATGATCCTGCTGCTCGCGGGCACACTGGCAGGCGCACACACGCTGACCTTTGTCGTCTTCTACGTCCTCGCCAACCCGCAGGTCGAGAAGCGTCTCAGGGCCGAACTGCAGCCGGCCTTCAAGGACTACCCGAAAAAGGTGCCCCGCTGGGCGGACCTCGAGAAGCTCCCTTATCTGCGGGGCTGTCTCAAGGAGGCGCTGCGGCTCAACGGCCTGGTCGGCAACCTCGCCCGCTGTTCGCCCGATCAGGACATCCGATTCCGAGAATGGGTCATTCCGAAGAAGGTTAGTTCGCGTCCCCATCAAAATCCTCCGTCCCCATCCCCAGCCCCCTCTACCACGCCTCGCCCATCAGCACTAGGAAACCAAGGAAACTGACCCGGGTGCCGGTTTTGCTGCCATCGCAGACCCCTGTGGGCATGTCCATTTACGCCATGCACTTTGACCCAAACGTCTTCCCCGAGCCTGACGTGTTCAAACCTGAGCGCTGGCTGGGGCAGTACACCCCCCAGATGGACCGCAACTTTGTCCCCTTCACCAAAGGCTCAAGGAGCTGCCTGGGAATCAAGTGAGTTAGAATTTGTGTTGAAAGAAATTTTGCCCGACCAGACCCGGTCCGCCCCGGTCCGCCCCGGTCTGCCCCGCCCCGCCCCGAGAACCTAACAGAACCTGTGACTGACTGTTTCCCCCTGACTAGCCTTGCGTGGGCGGAAATGTACCTCGCCGCCGCGGTTCTGTTCCGCCCAGGCGGCCCTAAGCTCGTCCTCCACGACGCCGACGAGTCTGACATCCGCATCGCCCGCGACTACATCATGGGATTCCCAAAGGCAGACGCCAAGGACATCCGCGTCTGCGTCGAGTGAGCGGCTGGGCGGAGTGGGGTGTGCATTGTACGAAACTAGCTTCGAAACAGAGAACCATGAATATATTGATTTATTAATTATCTAAACTTAGATTGGCGTCTCTAATTGGCTAAGGAAGGGAAAATCATTTTATAAAAGCTACTTACTAGTTACTCATTTGCTACCAAATTCGTAAAGTGACTCCGCATAACAATCGTAATTGCAAACATTGCTCTTGATTGTGTAATGTACCTACCTAGGTAGGTAAGAAAGAGGAGGGGGTGTGGTAAAAAAAACTGCAGCTAATGAGATGTCTTCCAATTTTTAATCAAGCAATTATTTACACCCCACCCTAAATGACCGCTGTAAAGAAACATTTGATTTACTTTTCTTATCAGCGCTGAATTAGCTCAAGATCTAAGAATCCTGCCGCAATTACCCCTTGCTGAACTTACCCGTGAGCTCGCTCTCGGTCCGAAGAACCGATACTAGCGACGGCGCCGACGGGGAACAAGAAAACCGCCTCAAGGCTTAGCTAAGCTCTAGAGCTCCTACTTATCAGCCTCTCGGGTTTTAATTTATCTCCTTAAAAGTGTAGCACGGATAATAAAAACATAGTTAAGATAGGCGTATTTTTAAAAGTGAACGAAATATATATAATAAGAAAGTTACTTAGACCTTAAACTTATAAACATTAAAAAGGGTAAAAGTTTTAGTTAAAATTTTTATATAACTTTTAAAGGAAGACGATTTAAAATTAATAGATATATAAAGTTAAATTTACTTTATATAGAAACGTTAATATTTAAAACTTAATAATTTAGTAGATAGATTAATGAAATTATATAAAAAACACAGTGTGGTAAAAGCCTATAGTTTATAGACTGAATTAAGTATAAATACTCATTGATATATGTTTGTTACATAGTTGCTGCGACAATCTCTTAGCCCCTTCCGGTTGTCTTTAACCATCCCCTGTTATCCCTCCTCATCTCAACATTGTTCATTTCCACTATTGTGGCGCAAAGTTGTTAACCTTGACCTTGACGTGTCTCTTGATCATGGCATTTCCACAGTCAGTCCAGTCCGTGCTCTGCTCGTTGGTCTCGAAGAGGCTCATGTCCAGTGAGGTGAAGAAATTTGAGAAGGTAAGGTACGTCTCCATCCAAGCAACGCTGTAGGTAGGGGGAGTGTGGTCAGCAGTTGTGATCGCATCATTGACATAGAAGAGTCTGGTTTGTAATGTTTTGGGGGGTGGGGGGTGGGGTGCAAGCTTACTTCAGGCCGATGCAGGCACGGGAGCCCTTTCCGAAGACCACCAAGTAGTGGTCCAGGTCCTCATCTGTCAACCAGCGCTCGGGAATGAATTGGTCGGGGTTGGGGAAGATCTCCGGGTTAAAGTGGACGGTGAGGACGGCGCTGGAGACAGAGGTGCCCCCCGGCAGGTAGTGGCCCTTCCAGGTCATGCCGCCCTCGGGCACGAGGCGAGGCAGGATACCAGGCACGGGCGAGGACATGCGGAGGGACTCCTTGATGCAGGCGTTGAGGTAGGGCAGCGACCGGACCGTCTTGTACTCGTACAGGCCCTGGTCGTTCTTGGGGACGGTCTTGAGCTCGTCACGCAGCTTCTGCAGCTTGGCTGGGTTGCTCAGCAGGTAGTAGGTGCCCATGCTCATAGTGTGGCTGGTGGTGTGGGTGCCCGCGAAGGCAAACGAGTAGGTCTCGTCCTCGACTGCCTGGTGGGTAAGCGGGCGGCCGCCGTCCTCGGGCCGGAGCAGCAGGTCGATGACAGTCTTGCGACCGTCCTCGGCCTTCTCGATGCCAAGCTCGTGCTCTGCAGCCCGGTCGCGGATCCACTCGTTGATGTTGGCACGGAATTCAAACTCTCCCGGGATCATTTTGGCGGCGATGGCCTTGGGGATGTTGAGGGCCATCCAGATGAGGATCGGGAAGTGCTTAAGGACGAAGAAGTTCTCTGAGAAGGTGCGCAAGGTGGCAAGGAATGGCGGCTCCTCCTCCTTGGCGTCGATGAAGTTGAGCGTGCGGTCGCATAGGACCTGCATGATGGTGTCGATAGTGATGCCAGTGTAGAGGCGCTGGATATCCAGGACCTTGTTCTCGTCATGGTGCTCGCGGGCCTTGCGGAGGGCATTCTGGACGACCTTGAGGACAAGGTGGGAAAGCGCCTCCATGGACTTGGCCGAGAAGAGGTCGTTGATGAGCTTCCTCCGCCGCCTGTGGTACTCCACATCGACGATGGCCGGAAGCGCCTCTGGGATGCCACCAGATGACTGGAAGAATGCAGGGTCCTTCATGTACTTGGAACCTGAAGAGTAGACCCTGGAAATCAAAAAGTTAGAAGTATGTTCAGTTGCCATGACACCACATATTCTGCTAGACTTACTCGTGGAAAAAGTCGGGATCCAAGACATGAACACGGTCAGGGCTGGCCCGGATGACAGGTCCTGTACACACGACACGATCAGTCACTTCGTCTCGATGCAGGCGCAATAATTAGAACACTCACCATATTTCTGGTGCAGTGCGGCATAGTTCTTGCAGTACATTCCACCCAGGATCACATCTTGGTAAAACTCGTACCAATATGTTGTTCTTGCTAGGAAAGGTCCGGGTATCTTGGCTAGAGGATGGAAGTAGAGTCGTCTAACGACTAATTGGATGGAATAGATAACAAAGGTCACGGCTGCCACAGCAGACCAACCCAGAATAGTGGTGGGGACGTATTCGTCCGCTAACTGAGAAAGTAGACCCATATTGAAGGACCTATCCGAGTTTCGATACTGAAATCGCCAAGGAATAACGAAACTTGTAGAACAAATAGGCTGTTGGCAAGTGTGGCAGGTGGAAAGCTTCTAACTGGCCCTTCTTTTAATGGTTGATGCTGGGCACGCCTGAATGTGGGTTCCTCTCGGGGAACTCTTTTGGTGTTTGAAGGACCTGGCGTTTACGAGGTCATGCAAATCCGGGCTTCCGCCAGGGCAGGAAGCGCTGAGTTCGCAACATCCGGCACATCGACAGTCTACCTGTGGGGTTCGGGGTCTTGATACCCACTGCTCCGCCGAGACCCACAGGTGGCTGCCGTGGGTTACTGGCATCCATCTCAGTCCGGCCGTGTCAAGGAGCTATCCTAAAACAGAGCTTGATTCTAGTACCGAGTGGGTCATCCTACATGTGGAGAATGCTTATTCTCGACTTTCTTTCCCACGCAGGACTAACTCAGACCTCTATGTGCTGTTTTCTGCGACTTAATAGATTAGAGAATCAATGATAGCGTTTGGAATAGTCATCGCACGTTTACTTTAGCTAAGTACCTTAGATTATCGAGCAGTCAGAATACCACAAGACCATTTTGCAAATTTACAAATGGAAATCACGCAAGTGACGACTGAGTGAATCTTGGAAGTTCCTGCTGCCTGTGAAGGAATGCCCTAGGGTGGAGCACTTGCGTCTCCGTACTCCTTCCAAGGTTTTAGTTGATCGGGAATTGCCATTTTAGGCTATGGGAGTAGGGATATTTCCTCTCCCGTGAATTTCAGTGGGTATAGGGACCTTGGCATTTTGATATTCCTAATCTAAGCCTTGTGAATTCAGATGCTATTGGAATGTTTTGCCGGATGAGGTGAATAATAGCGTAGCTGTAAATTTTTGATTAGCCTCGGGTTTTTGCTTTAGGCGCGCACCCCCCCCCCCCATACATTACGCCAGTATCGGGCGAAGCAAAATGGGCCACCGACGGGCACCTATTCCTGAAGGATAGTGAGCGTTACTGATCTGACTCAGACGTCTTAGCTTCGCGCGCAACTCGTTCCGTTGGCTTAGTTCTGTACGTTGACCGTATCGAGTGTGGCAAAGCAAGTCGTATTTCCAATGATTTTATCAGTCAGGCTGCTCAAGTACTATTCCCTGTTACTGTGTGTACCATCGTTCATATGACCTCTCATACGATTGTCCATACGATTGACCGTACGCTTGTTCGTACGACTGACTGTTCACACGACTGCTCTTACGATTGTTCACACAATTCCTCAACACCAAACATGGCATCAACAATCGCAACCCACTGGCACGGAGCCGAGACGCCCCGCAGTGAGGTTGAGAGCAACATTAGCAGTTCCTCCGACTTCGACACCGCCTGTACAACTCCTGCACGAGAGGAAGAGCCAGAAAAAAATGGTGCCGAGCGTCTGCCGTTCGTCCGCGTCCCGGACCTCTTCAGTTCCATCATGGCCTCGAAGCCGACCGTCAATCCCAATTACTTCGTCGCTAAGGCCAGGGGAGACCGATGGGTAGAGAAGTAAGTAGGGAGAGCTAGTTCTTGGATGTATTTGCACTGAAAATAATGACCATCTATCCTTTCTAGGGTTATGAAGTTTGACAAGAAGATGGCAGAGAGGAATGCTAAGGTTGACTTGTGCTATCTGGCCTCCATTTGGTCCCCAGATGCATCTGAGGACCGTCTAGTTATGATGTTGGACTGGAACCACTGGGTTAGTACCATCATGTCCTCTCAGAAGATGTAGTCGAAACCGACACTGACTATTTCCTGGCTTATAGGTGTTCCTCTTCGACGACCGTATGTTGTCCCAATAATCCTTGTAACCCTTGCGTGATGTCTTTAAAATGGAATGAGGATAATATTAATGCAGCATGAATTCAGAATTCGATGAAGGTCACCTCAAGGAGGACCCCGCCGCCGCAGCAGAGGAGGTAAAAGCAACCATTGCCATCATGGGCGGGGACGCGCCACGGTATACTCCCGAGTCCAACCCCATCAGATACATGTTTCAGACCTGTTGGGACAGGTTGTCTGCAGTATGTAGTCAAGGTAAGTGGTGTAATGATGTCTCGCGAATGTCTTTCGAGCATTAAGTTTTCTTTTGTTTTGGCACTTGAGACAATACTAACTAGGGTCTCAATCCTAGAGATGCAACAGCGGTGGATCGATCAGCACAAGCGATACTTTGCCCAGCTACTCGTCCAAGTAGACCAACAGGTTGGTGGCGAAAACTTCAAGAGAGACGTCGACGCGTACATGGACTTGCGCAGGGGCACCATCGGTGCCTACCCAGCCATCAATCTGGCGGAGTACGGCTCGGACATCAGGGTGCCGCAGCACGTGTACGACCACCCCAGCTTGCAGGAATGCATGACCGTGTCGGCCGACCTGGTCACGTTGTAAGCTGAATCCCCTTTTCTAGCTTCTGAACGTGCATTATTAGCTAATTGTCATTCACCCTTCTTCAAGGGTTAACGATGTCCTATCTTACCGCAAGGACCTCGAGCTAGGCGTCGACCATAACCTCATCTCTCTCCTCCAGGAGAGAGATCACCTCAACATACAGCAGGCCATTGACAAGATCGGCGACATGATCAGCGAGTGCTACCGCAGGTGGTACATCGCCCTAGCCGACCTCCCGTCATACGGTGAGAAGATAGACCGCGAGGTCATGAGGTTCGTAGAGGTCTGCCGGGCAGTGGCCCAGGGCAACCTCTACTGGAGGTAATTTTAAATTCACTGGTTCTCTTCGACTAGCGAGTCTGCGAGGTTCAGATTGGAGGCCATACTAACATCGGAGCACACAGCTTCAAGACAGGACGTTACCTGGGCAGCGAGGGTCACGAGGTCCACGACACTGGCATCATGCGCCTTCCTCCCCTTTAGGCCACATGTTTTTCTCGCTTGCTGAGCAGCCGACTGTAACGCAACATTTGTCTTTCGCTTCGAGGGGACATCTAGAGGCTTAATGGACTAGATTAAATGGCGTTTTATGGTCGGGATTTCCTACTCTGTACATATAACAAATAGAGATCTCAATTTGCAATTGTTCTCACAATTCAATAAAGATTGAAGATTTCTATTTATCTCTTTGATTAAGATAGCGGTTGCTCGTGTTATATTCGCATCCTTCTATCGATGGATATTTATACCGGCGTCGTTTCCCTACCTAGGTACCATTCTTTACCCGGTGTAAGATAGGTGGATCTCCGGATAAAACATCTAGCTATAATTCTTTTTAAATGTTTTAAGCCCTTAATTAGGGTTACTATTTATTTATTTAGGTTCGTTTTAAGTTAAAGATCCTTCTAAGGTTCTTGCTACTTAGTAATAGTAGTATCGTTCTTAATTAAAATATAACTTAAAGGTATATAGTTTCTTTTTTATAGTAGTAAACGCTTAATAACCTAGCTTTTACTAAAAAAAGTGTTAAATGCCCGTCTCTACTAGTACGTGGCCGTAGCTTTATATTATATAAACTATCCTATAATAATTACCCTAGGCGTAGCTAACTCGAAATTCTCTTTAATAAGATATTTCTACTCGAAGACTTTTCTTAAGAGAGTTTTAAGTTATTAGGTAAAACTATTAGTACTAATTCTTAAATATAGGTATAATAATTAGCGTTTTATTAATACTCGCTTTAAGATATAATCCTTATTTAAAAGAAACATATAAACTTTCTATTACTAAGTAGTAGCTTTTAAGGGGAATTAAGCTTTATATTCGTTTTTACTACTTTATAAAAGAACTTTACGCTTTTAACTTATTTATAAATTAAGAATAATACTACTAAAACTTATATTTAGCTATATAATATAATAGTCTTCATCGTTTATACTATTAGCTATAGTTTACTCTAGATTGTAATAGATTAAAACGTTAAAAGAGTTATTAAAAATACGAAATTACTAGCGTAATTATATAAATAATACATTTAAATAACATAATTAAATAATATATTTCCTTTATCTTGTAATTATAACGTGAAATATGGAGATAATAGGGAAATAAAATTATTTTATAAAGTTATATTATTAAACTATAATAATTAAAGTTATATTAAAGTTATATATATTAAAAGGTTTCTTACTAAGTTTAGTTTTAGTAAAGATAACCTTAAATTAAACGATAGTATTACTTTATTAATTTTATTTACTAAGGTTTTAAATAATGTAACTATATCTTTATCTACTTAAATACCTATATAGGTATTATTACTAGTATTACTACTATTAGTAATATTTATTTCAAATATATATATAGACTTTTTTATTGTTTATCACGTAATTTCGAATTTATATTTATTAAAGCTAATACTTTTAAAAGAGAGAATTATTATATTAATATATTAAATACTTAATTAGATATAATTAAGGATCTAATACCTACTCTTAAGCTAACTTAGATGATTTATCCTAGTTTAATACTTAGGGCTTTAGCTATAACTATATTTCCCCCTCCCTTTTCCCCCTACTATTCTTCTATTAGGCATCTTTACTATTAGATACTTCTTTAGCAGCGTATAAGCTATATATAAAGATTTTAATATCTCTATATTTAGGCCTATTCTCGCTTTATAAAAGGGTATATATTACCTTATTTCCTTACTTTTCTTTTCTTTTCTAAATACTAATAAAAGTTTCTTACTATTAATTATAAGGGTATAAATAAGAAGAAGTATTTTAGTAATATAGTCTTCTTATTTTATAATTTATTAATAAATATACTCTTTTTATTATTTTATTATTTAAGTAGCTTTCGTTTAAAAAATTACTTTATAATTAGTAATAAATTATATTTTAGCTTTTTTTAAATTAGCTTTTAGCTTAAATAGGAACTATAGGTATTAGCTTACCTATTATATAATATATTATAATATATTAGGTTGTTTTAGCTTAAAGTTAATTGTTTTTGTTTTTTTTAAAAGTTTTATAGGGTTATATTTATTAGTAGTAAAAGGAGAAGTTTTTATCTTAGATTTACTTTATATAGTACCTTTAAATAGTAATTTCTTTTTAAGTATTACTATATAACTACTTGACTATTTTTAACTTTAAAGCGCTATAGTAAATTAGCTCTTAGGCTACTTAAGGTAACGATTCTAGTTAATACTATTATTAGGAGTAATACTCCCTAGCTTTATTTATATAGTATAAAGCTATAGCTATATACTTATAAAGATAGGCTTTTTAATATTATATATTTTATAAACGCTAGGTCTTTAAGCCTTTACTACTATATAAAGGAACTATACGCCTTTAGGTTGTTTACGGATTGAGAATAATACTACTACTTAATACCTAGTATTATTAATAATACAGTATATTAGTTAATTTAAGGCGACCGAAGGATGTCCTATAGATCCCGCGTAGTCGTGTTCTTATCTACTATCTAATGTAGCACGGTTTAGTTAGAAGAGGAGACTTCGATTTTCGCTGAAGATATGCAGTGCCCAAATATACCGTGCACAAAGGAGAATCAGAGCCTAAACATGCTACCCTAGGGTGCCCAGCTCATTCTATAATGCGTGATCTGAACCTTGCTATTAAACATTTGATGTGCACGAATTTTTCATTGAATTCGTCATTGGTAGAAGAACACAGAAAAGCAATTGTCCAATTATCGTGAGCGTTAGGCTACTCTAAAGTGTTGTCTACCCGACGGGCTTAATGTTCACATTGACACCGACAATAGCCGCATTATAAACCGCCTTTAGTTCTGGAAACACAGCAGCCGCACGCTCAGGAAAGGTCAAGAGGTGCGCCCGCCATTGAGAAGACTTGCACGAGACACACAACTCCACGCCGCCGAAACGGTGCGTCGTCTCGGCGCCGTACGAGAACCTGTACTGGCACGAGTCGCACGAGTGGCCGTCACCGCCGTCGACAATCCAGCCCGCACACCTGGGGAACAAGAGCTTGTCCTCGTTGGCAATAACATAATAGTACCTCTCCATATCCTCGCCGCTCACGCTACGCTGCCCACTGGCGTCGATACGGTTCCAGAGCTTGTAGTGCTGGCGTGCCTGGCTGACGATGTCGGCGTCCTCCTCACGGCCCATGGTGAGGTCCTCCTCGAAGAAGCGGTACCGCCGCATCATAAGATGGAGAGGTCCGCCAAAGTAGCGGAGGAAGCTGGTCACACACGCCATCTCGGGCCTCTCAGCCCAGGCGGCGTCGAGGGCCCAGAGGACCTCGCGGCACTGTCTATAGGCGCCCACCCGCAGGTCTGGGGGCATATAGGCAAAGGTGCTGTTCGTCTCGCCTTCGCTGCGGTGCTTAAAGAATGTCACCGCGTCGTACATCGTGTTGCCAAGCTCGGCAAGAAAGTCAAACTCGTCCTCGGTAAACCAGATTTTATCCTGGTCCTGGCACGCGAGCGCGACAGCGATGGTAAAGCGGGCAAGGGCGTCCGCGTCGCGCATGCGGAAGTAGCGGTAAGGCGAGTGTGCTAGGCAGTTTACATACCTCCGGAACAGCTCGCCCTCCCGTCGGCTACTCGACTTGTCCCCTGATATAAGTAGGAACGTCTTATACTCCCGTGCCATCTCGGCGTGGCCTGGCGTGCCCTTGAACATATCTGATAGCACGCCATCCAGGCTGTAATTCAAAACTGTGTCACCTTTGGTGAGATCGACCTAATGACGGGGGATTAACAATTTACTACATTGCGGCGACTCCAGGTGTTTACGTCTGGAGTATAAGGTGTAAAACACGCACTAGATCTCCTTTGAACTCGGCTATTATGCCCATGACAATGATGCGCATAAAGGCGACATAGCGTTTCCAATTTGTGTAGTGTGGGATCACTGTGCGCGTATACTCCCATGCAGTTGCAAGAACCTCGCCTTTGACGTGCTGTGGTAAATCAATACCGTCAAGATCGTGGGCGATGTCGGGCGGGTAGTACCACGTGTCGCGCACACGTGGGTTCCGGGTTGAAAGATTAGGTGATTCTGGTAACATTTCCGTACAACAGGATGACAAGGTGCACATGTAGGCTGTAGATAGGTAATCAATTCGTCTAATAGTATGATTCCAAAAAATTGTAAGAATCAATAAGCGACTTATTAAGAAACATTCGTATGTATTTGAAGGGCACCACCTAGGAGCACATCCACATACTAACCTAGACACCTGTGTGCACACAGGATATGCACGCTGTGGCTCGGCTTACATTGGGAATCTGCTCCTTACCTAGGTAGCCTAGAGCTACATCGGGTTTCCTGCAGCTGTTAATGCGTGGCCGACTCCGTCGCCACAAAGAGACGTGGCCGTTGTAACGTGGGTCCAAGATCTCATCAGACCTAGCCATTTCTCAATGTAGTAAATTCCGGCTCGGGTGCTTATTAATATGTGGGAACGAATCCCGGAGTGTACGAATCAGGTGAAGACTTCGGAAACTAAAACAAGCCGCATTTTTCTAAGACTCGTTCTAAAACAGTCCTGCGTATCCCTACGCATTATTTTTTTTAAAGAAATAGGGTAGTAGTAGTGTTTATAACTTAAATTAAAAGTATTTAAGAGTTTGTAGGAATCTAGTCACGATATTAAATTAGTTATTAGAGAAGAAAGTAGTACTAATTTTTTATAACTTTCTTAACGTTCTAAATAATAATACTAGACAAGAAACATTCGGCAAGAAATATTAAACAGCTAGTGTACTTAAGTAAAGGTTACTTTTATTCTAAGAGGACATCCTATGCCACGTGTGCTTACTTTTACTCAATTGTTGAAGATATGTTCTCTCTCGGTGAGCAGTTCACGTCCAGCCCAGCCCTCGCGAGTTGGAGCTGGGCTCATGGCTTCTGGGTCGGGGCAGGGCTCTGCGTCTTCTATTATGCCGTGACGGCTATCTGGACTTGGAGACGTCTGCGCGCGTTCCCGGCCGCATCGTGGACGTCGCACTTTTCGTACATGTGGCTCGCCAAGACGACATACTCGGGAAAGCAGTACTGGGTACACAGGGACTTGCACAAGGGCCGCGGGCCCCTGGTCCGCGTGGGGCCAAACGAGCTCATCTCGGACGACCCAGAGGTCATGAGGATGGTAAACGCCACCAGCAGCACCTGGCACCGGGACCCGTTCTACATCACAGGCAAGTTCAACCCCTACCACGACGACCTGTTCAGCCTCCTAGACCCCCAGGAGCACAAGCTGGCCAAGTCGCGTACTATATCCGCCTATAGCGGCCGGGACATACCCGACATCCAGGAGGGCATCGACGCCGTGCTGCAAACGCTGCTCGAAGTTATCCGGACGAGGTACGCAACTGCCACTCCAGGTTTACTGTTGCCGCCCTTGCTGGACCTCGGCCATATCAGCAATTACTTCACGCTGGATGTCATTACCCGTCTGGCATTTGGTGAGGAGGTTGGGTATGTACGGGACGAGACGGATCATTATGGATTCCTGCGCAGCCTGCACGACCTGTGGCCTCAGATGTCGACATGCGCGGATGTCCCCATGTTGAGGAAAATCATCTTCTCGTCTGTCTTCTTGAAGTTGCTTGGCCCGAAGCCGACGGACAAATCCGGGTTCGGCGCACTAATGGGGTGAGTACACGCTGGGGCCAAAGGGGGTATTGGACATTGGCTCTGGGAAATGGAGTACTAAGGAACCCGGGGCAATAGTGTTGCCAACCACTTTGTTGGCTTGCGATTCAGTTCCGAAAGCAAGTCTCGACAGGATATGCTCGTGAGTTGTTAGAACCTTGTCAAGGCCCTGAGATTTTAATACTAACAGGGCAACAGAATTCAATGATCAAGCACGGTCTTAACCAGGTCGAGTGCGAGACAGAAGGTCTATTTATGATCATTGCCGGCACAGAGACCACTGCATCCGTGATCCGCTCAGCACTCCTACATATCATGACATGCCCAATAGTTTACCAGAAACTCAAGGCTGAGATTCACGACGCAGTAAAAGAGGGCCGGGTCTCCAAGCCCATAACCTTCCAAGAGAGCAAAACACTCCCTTACCTCCAGGTTAGAGATCTATGTTCCAGAAGACGCGCCCCGGGTGGAAGTAATTGACGGAGTTCACTGACAATCGCCATTTTCTTTCCCTTTTACAGGCCGTCATCTACGAGGCGATTCGGATGCGCCCTCCCCTGTTGGGCTTCATCCCAAAGGTGGTGCCCGAGGGAGGGGAGACAATACTAGGCCAGTTTGTACCCGGGGGCACTGCCATCGGCACAAACCTCGCCGCCATCACGCGCTCCCACAAGCTCTTCGGCCCAGACGCCGAGGTCTACCGGCCCGAGCGGCTCATGGAGCTGGACAAGCCGCGCCGGAAGCAGATGGAGCGCGACATCGAGCTCGTCTTTGGGTATGGGCAGTGGATGTGTGTCGGCAAGTCTGTCGCGTTTATGGAGATTAACAAGAGTATTTTTGAGGTAAGTAGTCGGCGGGGAAGACGTGTGGCGATTCAATGTTTGTTGCTGACCATGGAAAACACGATGAGATTTTTCGCGCCTTCGACATGCAGCTGGTGGAACCGTGGCGCCCTAGCGAGATTCTTAGTTACGGCGCATTTATCGAGTCTAATCTACTAGTCAAGGTTATAAAAAGTAATTTAGATGCTGAAACTTAACTGAAGATAAGCTTTTATACTTATAAGTTTCGTACTACTTAGAGTAGATTAATAAATGTAGGAAATATATTTATATAAATATTGTAAGTAGTTATATATTAAGTATAAAAAACTTAAAGCTAAATTTTAAAAAAGAAATAAAGAAAATAATCGAGTTTTATTTTATATAGGTTTTTATATAAGTGTTTTTATAATATAAGTAGTATAAGTTATTTTTACTTTTCATATAAATATATAATATTTTAAGATAAATATATTAAAATATACTTCCTTATTATCTTTATTTTAATTATAATAAAAGAAATATAAAATGTTAAACTTTAATATTATTTTTAAAATATAGATAATTATATACCTATTTATTTATATTAGAAACTTTTATATAGCTAATTATATTACTAAAAATAATAAAATTATAT
>MAVT02000949.1:0-18649 GCA_001702395.2 Diaporthe helianthi | reverse complement strand
CACTATGGTACATGTAGTGGTGTGCTGGTACTATAACAGTAGTCAGTAATGTTCTGGACCGTGGGTCTTCAGATTGATGTATCATGTGCCCCCAGACAAATCCTACGACGCGCGATCGACTTCCGTTTCGGGTGAAGCGCGGGATGCTGGCTGTGGTCCATCGTCGACGACGACATGGCATGCGCGAAGGTAGACCATTTCCGAGAGGCCATGTAGGCCGGTGTAGGCCGGCGTAGCTCGGTGCAGACCGGTGCGATAGCTCGTCTACCGGCAGAGAGGGCGAGTTCAGAGAGTGCCCACAGCGGCTGCTGTCACGGCGCCGAAAGCTTGCCGCACAGCCAAGCTCCGGTCTGCCCGGCACGGTTGGCCCCGGCGCTGCGTTAGGCGCAACGACGAGTGCGATTTTTTGTGTTGGCTCTTGGGAGAGATGCACACAGTGCGACCAAGCCGCCGCCGTCTAGTGTAATGAGGCGGGTGGGGCATTGGGGGTCGCTGCGACAGGGTCGGAGGGTGTTTGGTGCACATATGGGCCAGGGCGCGGTGTTATGTTATTGTACACAGAAGGGTCAAACACTGTGTGTGTGTGTGTGTGTGTGTGTGGCGCTGTGCAAGAGCAGGCTGTCAAAACTGACGAGATGAGATGAGATGAGACGAGCAGCAGTAGGGAGGAAAGTGGCCCGTGGCATCGGAAGCACATGGCACCAGCGTAGCATTGCCTCGTTGCCCGTCCTGCCCTGTCCTCGATGTCGTGCATGATTCGTCTGGGGGAATATATATCCAGACGGTCGAGGTTGCAGTGTCAATGCCATGAGGCTATACACAGTAGAGTGTACCGAGTCGATCAGTCTGCCACTGTGTCACTGTGTAGTGTATTGAGAGCCTCGCGGCCCCTGACGAGACACGAATCGGCTTTCCGTTCGAGGTCGCAGTCAAGGTCATACACAGTCGCTGTCGCAGTAGCAGTTGCTGTCGCAGTTTACGGAGGCTGTTGATGTTGTTGTGCAGCATGGGTTGGCGACATGTCTTGCTCGGCGGCCGACTGAGAAGTTTCGGAGGGTCGGAGGGTCGGAGGGTCGGGGTTGGGTGAAGGTACCTGTGTCCTTGAATCGCCACACGATACGCAGTGTTGATACGTATCAGATACCTGGTCTAGTACCTCACGCTTCACCACTTCCATCTGCCTGTTCCTGCCTCGTTGGAACCTCAAGTACATGGGCACTTACCACAGTATACGACATACTTAGTCTACCAAGTAGGTCCTGTGTACCTAAGTACTGTTACTGTCCTTGCAACCGTGTAGATACATATAGATGCAGAGGCACAGATCCAAGCCACCCATGTCCTGGCACCAGGGCCTCTCTGCCCTGCTGCCCTCTGCCCTGTCCGCCAGCCTCTTGCAATTCTCGCGAGATCATCGACCCCAAGTCGCATGGCGTGGCGTCGACGATCTTGTTGATCAAAGCCCGAGTCTGCTGATGGCCTGTCTGTCAGTCTGTCTGCCTGTGTGTTTCGAGACTAAAAGATTGGGGTCGAGATTAGAATAAAGATCAGGTCCCCGTGCTGCAAGCCCAGCAAGCGCACTCAGCTTGATGGCAGGTCACGGCCAGAACAGCACTACTCCGTACGGAGTATGCCATGCCGACCCACGCTTGGCTGTGGATGAACCCGGCGCTTTGGTGATGGCGCACGTCCAGCTCCTCCTTGCTGGCTCCTACTCGGAGACTCGGAGAGCACAACACACGGGCCCTGGCGTTGACCATCTCATTTCGTGCTACTCTGTCGGGCCCGGTCGCCAGAGAGGCAGCCACACTCCTACTGTGGTACACACCCACCTCTGCCTGTGCAGCGCGACACCCGCCCTGCCGCTTCGTGCAGGCTGGGTCAGGCTGGGTAAGGACTCAGCAGTCAGGACTCAGCAGTGACAACATTTCTGTCCCGTGGGTCCATTCCTGGCCCTAACAAAAGAGGGACTTGTTTCGTCCTCGTGCAGCTGAGAGGCCGACAATGCAGACTTTCCTCCTCGCAGTCTCGGCAGTCTCGATCCAATTCCAGTCACTGCTCAAAGCTGCTAGCATCCGACCGAGGTCACGGTGACAGCCACGCATCTGGTCCAAAACTGCGGCTTCTTAACTACCACTTGCTTGGGTGCCCTTCAGCTGTCCTTGTTGGAAGTCGGAGCAGCTGTAACTCCAACTTTGATCTACCGGTCGGTACCAGAGCCCAACAACACAAACGCTCGGTCGCGGGGGGGGGTGCCAGAGGGCGGAGTACTGGCCGCCAAACCACTTGCCGGGCCCATTCTGTGACACAAACATCACGTCCAATAAGTGCCGCAGTGCATCACAGAGATATCAACAAGCTCGTCTTGGTAGATCGTAATAGTCTGCCGCTGCTGAGCCCCGGTACTTGGACCCGGCACAACGTCGGGCAAGCTCTGGATTTTGGTCCGTGGTGGGCTACGCTGCTCCCTGGGCCACGCGGTAGACTTCCGTCTGGCCATGTCGGGGGCTGTTCGGATCCACTGGTCAGCAAACCCCCAGTCTTGGCCCCTGTCGCCTCTCGGAGACTTGTTCCAGTCACCACACGGGAAGTTCCACCTGGTCCTTGGGTCGCGCCGGCACCTCGCCAGCTCGCCAGCTTTCCCGCATCCCCTTGTGCCTGGGAAAAGCCAAGTCGGTCCAGTTGCGTGTAGAGTGGGTCCGCCTTAGCCAGGGAGCCGGGAAGCAGCCTCAAATGGACCAAACATCCCTGGTGGCCTCGCCGCCTCGTAGAAACATGCGCCAGCAGCACGAAATGCCCGTCAAGCGCAATGGATTCCTTTCAGAGCTGGCGGCGGCGGCGCCATCTGACGCCACGCGTTTGAGAAACCTGAGCCCATGCCTTGTCGAGGATCCTGTCACCCCTCCATTCCTGCATTACGGGTCGCCCATAGTGAGAGGGCAGCCGTTGCGCCAGCAGTGAGCACGGGCGGCTGTTGTACTTTCGACGCCACCTCGGGCACGATGCCGCTGCCCGGGAGCCAATGCCCTACGCGGCGGGAGATCGCGTGGAATGGCTCCTCGCCCCACGGACGGCAACTGTCAGGCAGTCAGGCCAGCCACGCCGCACAGTCTGGCAGGCAAGACTCCTCCCGACACGTCCGGGGAGGCATGCGCTGAGGGCAGTGCTGCCATAGGGACACTCAGCGGCGTCGCCAAAACCCCCTGATCTCTCAATCTCGAGTCGTGTGGGACTCTGCGTTGCCGACCTCCTGCCTTGTTTCAATGATCGAAGCGAGCTGGATCTGGATCCATTCCACACGACCACAGCACGCACAGCCATGTCCGTTATTGGGGACTCGACCCGGCAGTAGGGAAAATTCGCCGGTGCGGCGTCGCTGTCAGTAAAATCCCCGATCTCTGGGTCCGCCAATCGCTAGCAAGCCATAGCACAGAGCCATGGTACCCGGTACCGATGCGGTCCGATGGACAACAAGCTCAGTAAGATTCTCACTCACACCACAGGCCGGCGTCAGGCTGTTAAACGCCTCTCACCGCGCAGCTCGATTCGCACGGGGTTTGGATGAAATCGTTTGATATCAACGGCAAACTCATCGCATGTAATGAACCGAGAGCAGCAACCTTGTCAAGGCGGATAATAGACTAGCAGTGCTAACACGATTTCGGCGACCAGGCCGACAATTTCTCCAGCAAGTACTGTGTGTTCCGTAACGGCGCAAGCCATCTAAGGCCACCACGGGTAACGCACGGAGGTTTGCGGCTACAACAATAGTGTATACTTGCACAAGTACCTGATGTGGACCAGCCTTGGACCATGCCAACAATTCCACAAGTCTGACACCATTTTCTAGCCAAAAGGAACACAACGCTGGCGAAGCATGCGCCTGCAGGGCTTACGTCCGTCCATTCAAGCTTCCGTGGTAGCCATTCACGAGCACCCATTCTGAGCGGCAGCCGAAGCATACCCCGTGAAGGGGTCTCCCGGTCGCATGAACATGATTTCGGCACCCCTCTAGCTCGCCATCAGTTGAAACCTTGTCATAATTAGAAGTGTGGCACCCACATGCCAGAAAAGGGGTAGGAAGCCGCATGGCACCTAATGTTTGGATATTCCAGGACGTTCATCAGTATCGAGTGTAACATCCTGCAACGCCTTGAAGTATCGTCCGCCTGACCGACCAGCCAACTACGGAGTACATGTTCACCTGCCCAAGATCTCCCAGCGAGGAAGAACACCGTGGGGACCGCCACCACCAGCTAATCTATACGCAAGCCTAGGCTGACCGGGCAGCTGGGCAGCCGGGCAGCCGGGCAGCCGGGCAATCGATTCGCGAAGTGATGGGCAATTATAAGTTTTCCGGAATCGACACTCTGTTGTATCCTCAGGGCTGGGGCTCGAGGGAAAGTGGCCGACTTGTTTTTGTCACCATCGGGAATACAGGAACAAAGACTGATGGCTTAATTACCGCAGCGGCCACTAAACGTGTACGACTGCAGAGTGCAGACGCTGAACTATGGGGAACAGGGGCCTACTCTCAGAGTACTCTGGGGTCCATGACTAGCAGGCACGCAGGTCGCAGCAGAAACCGCCTGCCCACAGCCCCTTGGGCCGCGAAACACGCCAGCAATGCCGGTTGTTGAACACCATTCAAGATCTCTTGGTTTGCCCTAACCACTGTGCGCCAGGGGGACCTCGTCAGGTGGGCCTAGAGGATCCGTCTCTCCAGATAATTCTTCCGATTCAGCGTTAACGCGCGGAGAGCCCCGGCAAGCTGCAACCCCTGACCGGATGGACCACGCAGAGAGGCAGAGAGGGCGTGCATGGTGCCTGGGTGCCTGTACGCAGTACTACACTACGTACGTACTGGCAGGGTAGCAAGTAGCAGTACGTACCGAGACAGCTCCTCCCTCCACATCGATCTCCACTTACAGGCCCCAACTTGTCATGGCAAGTCAAAGTCAAGCTTGCATGGATTCAGGGAGATCTCCTGCACTCCCTCTCAGGCCGAGCCAAGTTGACCTTGGAGCCATACTTGTCGACGTTTCTTTCGACATACTAGTAGTCGTCTCCTCCTCTAGTCACCCCCATAGGCCTAGGTTCTTTCCTTACCCTGTCTTCCAAAGTCATCACCTGCGCAAGCCCTGTCTCCTGAGCTTGAATGTCCCTCGGTCCTCACCGGCAGGATCTTCTCTCTATCTGCCGACTTAATCCGGACCTGATTCTAGCCTGCTCAGCTCTGCAACTTGGCGGCCCGGTGGAACTGACCTGCATCTTTCGTACGGAAGCCTGCGAGATTGGCTGCGGATATTGTGTTTCCAAACGTCAGTCTCTTGTCCAACCCGTCCATACACACAAGACGCTGCCAGGTGCTTCCTTCGGCAACGTGGAGCGAGATTTGAAGCCAAAGGGGCAGCCGCATATTAGCAGATGCAGCACTGCGCTTGCTCGACGTCCTCCTCGGCGGACCGTGTCCCATCCGGTCCCATTGTGAAATAGAATATTCACGGGGACCAAGCGAAGGAGAAGTCTGCCGAGCAAGCTGTATGACACCACGGACCAAAACACCTCGTGGTTGCACGGAAACTGCAGCACTGCGAAGTTGCCGCCAGAGAGGACACCCTACCTGTGCCCTGACGAATTGGGGTGGAGAATACTTGAGACATCTCCGCGTTGCCAGTTCTGACCGATTTGGTAGATAACGACCAGTTCTTGCGTGTACCAGGCCAGACGTGGTCTCGACTTTGGGAGCCGTGGAAGGAGGCTGGTAAATGGGGATCAAGTCCGCCACCTACTCGGCGACCTGACATCAGGAGGTCATCCACAACCTGTCCTTTGGTCCGGCCGACCAAAGAGAGAAGACAAGAAGACCTCCCCAGAACTTCTACTCTGCATGTTTCTAGACAGACAGCTCCCCGGAATCTCGCCTATTGGGGAGCTTGTGGGGTCCTTGCCGAACAAGACCAAAAGTCACTGGTCTCTAGACTCGTCGAACATGGCAGCCGCGTCACACAACCAGTACCCTCGATCTCCCAACCCTTCCACAAGGTCATACGACTCTTCGTCAGTATCTTCTGCAACTTCTCCAGCACCTCCTGCCCAGTACCTGGGCGGCTTGATGAGCACAAGTGCGAGGTCGAACCCGGCGCCAGCACCACACCCCATCGGTATTCCCCCATTGCCCCCGGTTCATCAGCATTCGTCCTTCCAGCCGTATACTCCAGTCACCGCGACGACAATGATCGGGCGGGATTCTCTACCGTCGAACGACTCCGTTGCCAGCACGCCCGGAACAGCCAATGCCCAGCTCCCACCAACATCCGCCAGCAGTAGCAATGTGCAGCAGAAGCGGGCCTACCGGCAGAGGAGAAAAGATCCGAGTTGTGACGCCTGCCGAGAGCGTAAGGTCAAGTGCGACGCAACAGAAACGACCAGCTGTTCTGAGTGCTCTAGCCGCAATGTCAAGTGCCAGTTCACCAAGGAGACCAACCGCCGCATGTCCTCCATCAAGCAGGTTCAGGACCTCGAGAAACAGATCGAACGCGTCCGCAGGGAGAACAACAGTCTCCGACGCATGATCTCGGAGAAGGATGGACAGCTGGATGTGGACGCCGAGGGCATCGAGCAGCTACCGCTTCAGCTTCCCAGCATAGGAGCGGAACCGAAGAGGAGGAAGCGCCCAGCGCCCACGCATGACCTCTCGAGGGCGCGATCGAATTTGTTGATTTTCTCGAAAGGCGTCTGGAAGCCGCCAGCACAGTACCGCAACTCTCTGACTGCGACACTATTCGATGCCCCAAGGCCCGAGTTGCCACCGATACAGGCGACGAAGCAGCTCCTTGACAGCTACTTTACTTCTACACACAGCATGTTCCCAATACTCCACTGGCGCACTTTCGAGCAGGGCATTGAGGACATGTACAGGGCGACAAACTTACAGAGTGTTCCTCTCTCGTTCATGTCTATGTTCTTCGCCGTTCTGGCAGTTGGCAGTCTGTTCACCCCCGACCCACCAGGCGAGCGGTCATACCGCGGCTCCGAGCTTCTCGAAATGTCACGGAAGCTGATCGATCCGTGGAACAACAACTTTGCGCTCGATGATGCGCGAACGCTAACTCTGCAATCAATCTTCCTCAGTGAAATGAACCTTAAATCCGCGGCCTGGAATTGTTTGGGGAATGCCGTTCGAGTTGCCCAAGACATTGGGCTATACTCCGAATCAGGGCCGTGGCCGGTCATTGAGGGGGAAATACGTCGGCGATCTTGGTGGACGATCTACATCCTTGACCGCAGCCTCTCGGTGGAGCTCGGCAGACCACTTCTCATCGACGACTCTGACTGTGACGTATCTCTTCCCGCGGGCGTCGACGACGCTTACATCCACGACGGCGGCATGACCGTGCCTGCGGGAGCAGAGCCCTTGACGAACTCCCTTCTCGCCCTCATCAACGTAGTGCGATCATACGGTGCCCTGCATAAGGCTCTCGCCTCCCCAGTGGTGGCACCGACCCGCCTCGCAACCTTCGACTCGCACTTCGCATCCTGCCTGCGCACTTTCCCACCAGCATGCGATCCTTCGTCCCAGGTTCCGTTGAGCCCTCACCTCCTCAATCCTTTGATCTACCTGCTGCACGCGCGTCTACTCCTGCACAGGCACAACCTCACACCCAGTTGCCCGTCCGACGTCCGAATCTCGGCAATTGAGCAGTGCACCCACACAGCACTGGAGACCGCCTCTCTCATCACCCGGACAACACCTCAGCTCCCTGACGGGGCCACTTCTCTGCTCGCTATGCACCTGTTTCGCTGCACGCTGTTCCTGTTACTTGCAGGATATCTGGACTCAGCCACAACCTGTATTCGCGCGCTGGCTGCCGTCGGCACACGGCGAGATGTCACCACGCCGTGCGGGCGTTTCTTGTCGTTCTTCGCGGCGGTCCTGGCAGGCAAGAAGACCGACTATGCGGCGTACATAGCCAGGAGCAGCCCACGTACTCTCGCACAGCCGGCCCCTGCTGCCGGGAGGCCACAGCCTAGCCCGCTGCAAGACGCGCTTCTCAGGGATGAGGAGTTGCTTGTGTATGTCAGTGCGGATCTTCAGGCTGGCGCGGAGACGGCTTGGGTCTGGGTGGGCGGTGAAAGGGACGCGCAGGCTCAGCAGTCTCCCGGTCCTGGACTGGTACGGGGCGGTGCTTCCGGGAGCGGACAGGGAGCCCTGTTCAGCTCGGAAGCCCGGACTGGGCTCAGTGAGGAAGAGAGCCGGGACTGGGGCGGATGGGAGAGAGTTGAAGGTCTCATTCGCAGTCTAGCATCTGGATCGACTACACCTACTGCACCGGCAAGCGGCGGGTCCTGGGCCCATTCACGTCCTGCCACCCTGCCACCGCCGCCGCCGGGACCGTCATTACAGGTCAAGATGGAACCAGGAACGGGCCAGGTGCCCCAAGCGGCCGGCCCAAGTGGCGTGGGAGGTAGCAATGGCAATAGTCCCACGACGGGGAAGACGAAAAGTCAAGACAGAATCAGCATTGCGAATATCATCTGATTCCGCGCTACCAACAATGCCACATTCCGACGGCGATCGGAGCGAAGCGCACGACAAAGACCACACAATCAATCCTGTCTATCAGGATGAAACCCCCCGCCCCGCCCCGCCCCGCCCCAAACATATTTCCGGTCATCTCGGGACCTCATCGGTTTGGCGGGCTGAATCTTATACTACGAAAAGACATTTTTCGAGAAATATACCCTATGCATTGCATGGAAGGATGTACGACTACGAGACGAGCCAACATATAAACGAAACATGGCTTTGAAAATTGAATCAATTTCCCCCCAAGCGACCGAGATTCTTCTTAATCAGTGCGAATACCTATTTCATAAAAAATCATGTTCCTTGTTTGGGAGCCCCGTGGATCACTGGAAGGGAGGAGGCGGACGCATCATTGATGGGCTCCAGCGTGTAGGGCGAGCATTGAACCGATGTGTTTGACTAACATGGTACATATTGTGCAAAATTATCAACTGCTACCCTAGAATAATGTGGGTCGAGCGCCTATTCAAACGTTCACAACCTTGGAATACAGGGTAACCTGATCAGGCATGCATGCACAAGAAAGGGTGGCCTGGCCTGGGATTGCGCTGGTACCTTGCGACAAGTCTAGAAGCGAAAGTATTGTGGTATCACCGCCCTAGATGAGCAAGGAGTATAAGACATCGGCACAGGAGGTGCTGATGCTACCAAGTCGCCTACAAGGGCTTCTACATGTCTTCAATGTTTCTATCTGGCGGGGGCTGTCGGCCTAATCCACTGTGGACAGCCTTCCCGCCCGATGGTACCTACGTAAACGGTGTGTCTGCGAACGGGTTATGTGGGGAGTCGGACTGATGAAGGCCAGCAGACCTAAACGTGCGAAATGGAAGAGGCATCAATGATACATTCGTTGGCAAAATATTATTTTCACGGTCTCGTGGTCCCACGAGGCCGTCGCTCCGTGGACAATATGTAGTGACAGCTGAGTACATCATAAGTAGGTACTCGGTACAACCCTGGGAAGCAATGCAGACCGCACGCTGTCTGTGCAAATGCAAAAGGTTCGTTCGGACCAAAAGACAGCCGCCTGTGCTCAGCGGACCTCTCGGGATCACGATGTATGTCTGCAACACACCGAGCGAGCGGGTCGGGTACTTAGAACTGCTTGGTTCTTGTCCTCTGTTGTCCTCTGTGCCCCCCTGCCCCACTCCTTGGTATAGATCACACACACGAGCAGTCTTGTCCCATCAATCAGGCATGGTGAACCCGCCCTCGGGGGCGAGAATCGGCGCAACACTTGGCCTGACATGGCGGCACTTTCTAAAGTTACCCATCACATCCGTCCGCCCCCTTTTCCAGAAGGAGAGGCAGGGCACCCTTCACCAAGTCTATCGGCCGAGGCCAGGGCAGAAGGAACATTCCAGAGGGCCTATCAACCTTATGCGCATGCATGTTTTTCAATGTTGTGAATGCCTGTCCTGGGCCTTTCTCTGTCTCTTCTCTTCTGAACAAACAATCACCGTGCGGCCGCCCCACCTCCAGGGCTCCCGTATAGATCTTTACCGGCCGACAGATATAGTACCGGCGGCTGCATGCGTCGGCGCTGTTTCGAAAAACTTGTGTGTTGTGTGGAGGAGTGTAGTGTGCAGAGCCTGAACATGTGTTTCCCTCCTGAAGTCTCCCCCCCTCCCCCACCCGGGTCGCACAACTGTATCCCCTGCCTCCCATCAATTGATTGATCTCCCTGTTTTTTTTCTCCTCCTCCCGGGAGCACTGATCCTACATCTTATACCATTTAAAATCAAACCCCCTGCCGCTGTATCGTTACACGCCGTGCTACCATGCCCTCCCAAATACGAAGTCTCGGTGAGGTTGATTCAAAAAAAAAAAAAAAAAAAAAAAGCACACACAGGGACAAAGGGAGGGTTCAAGACTTCGGGAGTTAAGGGTTGAGGGGTGGTGAAAGGGAAAAGGTTAAGTTGTATTGAGTGAAGGAAGGAAGTGCACGTGTGTGTGCAAGGGGGCAATCGTTGGGAGCTCGTGGCCTGTCCGCCTCGGCGGGGGGCATAGCACTTGAGGACAATTGGGGGCCAAAAAGGAAGGTCCCCTTGGACCGCTCGAGTGCTCTTGTCAGAGTCCCATTGGGACCAACTGGGATCGTTGAAGAACTATTGACTTTCGGCACCTATAGCTATCTAAGCATTACCCGACGGGTCTTGTTGGGTCCGCTCTCTGGCATGAGCGTTTGATTCCAGCTCCTACCTATTTATCAGTAGGCAACTCACCTAGGTATTGAATTTTCTTATGTTGTGGGCAGTCGGGTGCTTGCGTCCCTCCTACACAGGTGGACTCAGGATACATAGTCAGGTGTTTAGTCTTGTGACCTAGCACCTGAGTGTCTCGTGTAACGTTAGGTCAAAGACATGGGAATGTAGAAGGACACACTTCTTGTTTTTTGTGATTCGCTAAGTATGCTGCAAAACACTGTAATTCACCGCAAACCCTGATAGACTGCTAATGACTTCCGCCCTCGTGTTCCCTGCAGCCCAAGAAGACTTTGCAGCTACATGTTTACTCGTGCGTCCCAGACGAGTCTTGGTCATATGATTGACCCCAGCAATTCTGCGCGGCGACCGCTAGCAATCATCAGCAGACGGCGTGTGTCTTGCCGGTCTTGCCCTGCAAACTGTGTTGCTCGTTCTATAAATCATGAAATTAGTCTCCTCCTTAGCTAGATGACATGTCCCCATATTATTAAAGGGGCTGGTTGGAAAAATGGCGTCTCGCGTCTCTGAACAGACATCGAAAACCGCAAACCATTGTCTTCAATAGGTCTCGAGCTGTCAACCTTGCAACACTTACCTGGAACTTGGGATGATTGTGCGTGGACTTGTGCAGATGGTGCTTGTTGATGAATTTCTGTTGGCGCAAAACTTCCTCCTTTTCCATGTTCTCAAGCAGACGCATGCACAGCTTGATGTCCGAGATGAGGGACTCGCAACGGCCTGTAGAATGGAGAGTCAGCCATCAAAGCATCCATTAAGTAACGGAGGGAGTGGACAACAATGTGCCCATGGCCTGTCTGGTGAATTCCGGCCTCACAAGACACTGCTTGAAAGACTAGAGCTGGGAAAAGTTCCTGCTCAAGTGGATTAAGATTGCATCCAAAAGCTGCTTACTTCGGGTGAAGTCCTCTCGTATTACGACCTATCAGAGTTAGTCGTGTCCATGTATCCTAGAATTGCATTCTGGAACATCTCAACTCACACGCAGCATCTTCAGATTATTGGTTTTGGGAGCCTTTAAAAGCATTCAGAGTCAGCCTTCGAAGAGCCGGAGAAGCAGACTTCATGCCAATGCGGCAGGTAATGGGCCGTGTTTGATCCTGAAGCGGTAAAGATTGTGCCCAAGAGCTGCTTTGCTTACCATGGTGTACGCCGGCACAACCCAGGAACGCTGTTGTGTGTTCAATGTTAGTCACCTGACCCATTCCATAAGTGGACCGTAAGAAGAGAATGATGATACATACAACTCGAAGTTGATGTGCTAGGGCAAACTCATCATAGGATCTCTCCCCTTCGGTATCCGGCGGCAGGCCTGCAATAATGATTCTGAGTCAGCACTGTGCAGGGGACCAGGGAACCGAGCAATCGCGTATAGAACCAGGGCGAGAAGGGAAGGACACGGTATGTTATAGCTTATCTCAAAAACATCAATGTGGCAGAAGCTTTTCCTTGGGTGAGGGGTTGCTGTTGTGTGAAATTTGCTTACGGAACGCTACCAGCGGCAAGCCTTCACCCCCCTTCGCGCTCATGATGATGAAGCCAAGCGCCTTGAGGTTCGCCGTAAGATAATCCGCCGTCAGGGTCAGGTTCTTCATGATCTGAGTGTAGCCTTGATAATGCACAGAAGTAAGCGGGACAGGTTTCCAGGGCAGAAGGTGGTGCGTAGATGGCAAGAAAAGCGTCCAAAAATGGGATGCAACTGGCCATGCTCGTCGGTCGCCGAAACTACCTTGGACAAAACAACCCAGTTGAAGCAGACTAGAACATTATTGGCCTGTGGTGATCTTTGGTCTTCATACCTTTCTTGCCCAGGCGAATCAGCTGGTAGTACTGGCCGATGACCTGCGATGCTCCCTTGGAGAAGTTCAGTGTGAACTGAAAGTATGTTAGCTACATGCTACAGAGCCGGTGGTACTCATTTGGAGGGAATCGTGATGCGTCATGACATGACTCGCAAGCAAACAGTGTTGCCTACAGAAGATTGGTCGGCGCCGAGGTAGTTGATGTTGAAAACCAATCTATACCAGTGACGTTAGTTACATCTAGAACACTCAAAACATGAAAGAAAGGGACCTGTGACAGGTGAAAAGTGTCGCTTACTCCTGGGGAAGATGTTCCGCATCACGCCTTCGAGAACATTAGTTCGAGGTCCACGTTGGATTTTTCAATCATAAGGCACAGCTTACCATACGATCCAACCCACGCCTTTGCCGAGAACGTTAGCACTTTCAAGATCTATGCTGAGGGTTCAGTTCGGGGTGCAGCTTACCAGGGTAAACGAGACCATATTTATGGCCGGACACATTTATCGAGACAACTCTGGGAAGGCGGAAGTCCCACAAAAGTTCCGGCGACGTGAATGGCGCGACAAACCCCCCGCTGGCTGCATCGACATGGATCGGAGTTTCCAAGCCTTTCTCGATGAGTAGGTCATTGATTGCCTTGACATCCTCATACTCGCCGGTATAAGTAGTTCCCAGGATGCAGCAAATCCCAATAGTGTTCTCGTCACTAAAATGGGGACATCAGTCCTACCGTGTATCCCCAAAAGTGTTGCATTCTAGACCTCTCCAAAACGGGGGAGACGGGTATCCTGGAAAGTAGTACTTACACAAGGTCGACAGCCTGCTTGGGGTCGATGACATATCGCTAAGTATGATATCAGTTCTGCTACGGTTCCAAAACTTGCAAGACGCTGATGGGTGACAGGAGGACAGTGATGCTTACATCCTCAGTGCAATAGACCAGTCGTTCCTCTATCTCGAGGTATCTGGTGGCTTTCTCCTATAGCGTTCGGAGTCAGCGGTCCAGTCCAAGTATTCGAGGAATAGCCTCATGCGATTGCAGGAAAGGGTGGGCCACAAGGGGTTTACAGCCTGCCCAGGTGTCTAAAAGCCTGCAGCCCCTGAAGCGTTTGTTGCATAGACCAAGAATGGGGTATGTTTGTTCTTGAAGGGGTGAGGATGGTATCCGAAGCTGCTTACCCAGCAGACCTGAACAGCGCTGCTCATGACAATGTTTGGGTTCTCGGTTGACTTGCCCTCGGCCTTGCGCTTGTTTTTCCAGCACCTCTTCATGGCCAGGACACCTAGAATGATGGCCTCGGAGGAGCCAACACAGCTTGTTCCAATCGCGCCTTCTCCGTTTCCAACTGGAGCATTGAAGAGATTTCCGATCATGTTGACGCAGCGGTTCTGCATTTCGGCTGTCTTTGGGTACTCCTCGTAGTCGATGAAGTTCTTGGAGAGGGCGTCACTCATGAGCTTCTCGGCCTCGTCTTCCATGTAGGTGGTGACGAAGGAGGCAAGGCTGGCCGGGCGTCTACTGTCAGTCCAATACCCCAAGCAAAGTCAAGACAGATCGGTCTGGGACAAGTTATGCAGGCGTACTTGAGCATGGGATTTCCATCCAGCGACAACTCATCCTTGATCAAACGGTAGGCAACTGACCCTTGGATTCAGCCAATGATTTTCAGGAGATAGTCTTGGGGTTAGGGAGTACCTTCTCTCGGCATAGAATCTTCGGGCAACTCGTGGCGAGGCAGGTCCTGCGCCGCAAACTTGGAGCCATAGACGGAGGTGGTGAAGTTGTCATTGTCCGCTGCTGCATCAAGGTGGAGCTTCCTGACTTCCTCAGAAAGGTGGTCGTCGCTCTCGTGGGGGTCGGGCCCAATCTTGCTCAGATGCACCATGTTGGGTAGTCGGTGGTGCTACGACGGTCTCTGTCTTTAGCAAGATGATCTATTTCTGGGAGGCCGGACTGGAGTGTCTGGGAGTCGAATCAGTATTGGTACGTGGGTGGTAGTGTGAGTGGGTTGGCTGATCGAGTCAGCGCGGGAGCAGACTCACAAATGATTTCCACGACTTAGTACTGGCAAGAGAGGAAGGTCGCTCATGGATTTAGGGGAGGCAGTGGAAGTGATGGGCAATGCGGTAAAGAGGTACAGAGGTAAAAGGGCATCAAGAATGGCAGCAGCTTGATGAGTTGATAGAGGGGAGATGCGGGATGGACAGGGGTAGCTTGAAGCTCACACAGTGACACAGCTTCCTGCCCTGACTGACGTAACCATGCGACTTAAACGCGTGTCGCTGCGACAGGGATTAGAGCTGCGGAGGGAGTTGTGCACCGCTTGTTACAGCTTGGGCCTGCATAGACGATGGGTTGGTTCTCGTCGTCATGCCACGATGAGCCAGCCCTCATGCTTGGCCATTGGCATGAGCCCACGTATGTGTATCGAGTCAGCCAGCGGGTGCTACTGTCCAATGATGTCGTATGCAGCCCACGGAGAGATAAGGGCATGTCTCTTGGAAATCAGGTTATTGGAGCAAGCGTCGAGGAGGGGGAAGAAGAAGAAAGATGCACAGCATCAAGCAGGATCGCCAGGGGCTATGCCGCCTGCACAGATGGATCAAACATAATCGACCGTGGGCTGCGTGGCTGTCGCTGCCCCTCCCTCCCAGTCCCCCCACGGGAGCGGGACTCCCCGATCGGCCCTAGGCCCCAAACTGACATGGCTGGGCAAAAGCTTGGTTGGTCTTGAGTCCAAGCGAGGATCTCGTAGATCCGATCTCGTCACGACCACAACTCGGGGACCCTACACCTTGTGCCTTCCTTAGTCAGCTAGATTTACAATGCTTAAGGAGCTACCTCCTTATTAGTCCCTATAGTTAGATTCTCCTCCTGAGAAAACTAGAAAGCACCCTTTAGAAACACATGAAATTAATTTATATACACTGTATATACCCGTATATAGCGAATCTAAGCTTAAGGTACTAATTATAGCTTTTTAAGCTTATCTTCTAAAATAAAGGTATAAAAGTCTTTTAAAGACTCTAAGGTGCGCCTTTAAATTATTTAAGCGTAAAGACGATTTAATTAGCCTAGTTTCTATTAATTTTCTTTTTTCCTCGTATAATAATTATCTAAAAGTAATCTTTTAAATAGATATATTATATGCCTTAAATGTATATAAAAGTTTAAAATATGTACTTAGCTTTTTCGCTATATTTACGCTAATAACTACTAAATTCTATCCTTGCTATAACTACCTTTACTATATATACTAATAGCTTAAACTTATTTACTTCTAGCTAAGCTTTATACTATAATATAACCTTTTTTAGATATTTAAAAGCTTTAAGTTTAACCTTAAGAATTCTTAAGAATAGAAGCTTAAGCTTTAAAATACTAAGAGGTAAAATAATTTAACTAAAGGGTTAAAGCTAGAAAATGCTAAATAAGATCCTAGTTATAAAAGTATAGATAGTTAAATTAACTTCTTTAAGAAATAATTAAAAGTTTTTTAACTTTATACCTAAAAGAGGGATTAAAGTAAAATAAATTAAGTATAAAGTATTATTTTACTTAGAAGCTACTGATTATATTAAAAGTATAATTATATAAGATAAACCTAATAGTTTTTAATACTTGAGAGTTAGTATAATTAATGAAAGTTATTTTTAAATAGACTTTAACTATTTAGTCTTTAATAGTATAACTAAGTTTCTTTCATTTAAATAAATAGAAAATATCTTAAGAAGCTTAAACGTAATATAAAAAGTAATTTTAAAAAGAGTTGCTTTTATACCTATAAGCTAAATTAACTTTTATAACTAAGTAAAGTAATAAATAAGCTAAAGCTTATTATTTATATAATAAGTTTAAAAGACTAACTTTACTAATATAATATATAATTCTTACCTTTACTTCGAAGCTACCTAAATATACTTTAAAGTAAAACGGTTACTAAGTTATCTAAGTATTTAAATAGTATTAAAGTAACATATGAAAGCTTAGTTATACTTTTAATGTTTTTAATATTAAGTTAACTAGGTATATCAACTTTATACTAAAGGATTTTAAAGGTAATATATGAAAGCTTAGTTATACTTTTAATGTTTTTAATATTAAGTTAACTAGGTATATAAACTTTATACTAAAGGATTTTAAAGTAGTTTATTTACTCTTCTTTTTTATATTAGTTAAACTATAAATGTTTATTTTTTTAGTTAAAATAGATTTAGTAAAATAAGCTAGTTAGCTTTTATATAGTTATATGGTATTTATTTTAGTAACAAATGTAGGCTATTAAAAATAGCCTTTTTAAGCTTAATATTTAAATAAAAAAGGTTATAGTAAAGTATATTATATTTATAAGAACTATATAATAGCTATACCTAATAAGATACTAAGGGAAAGATTTAATGTTTATTAATATAATTAGTACTCCGTTAAGATAGCTTATTATTAGATATTTCTTTATAGTAATAATTAAGTTTTATATAAGCTTAAAGTATTTATAATTATAAACGTAAAGGTTTAGCTAGTAATTATAACTAAGAAAACTTAAGAATTAAGACGGTCCTTATAACTTATAGTAAAAGGCACAAGTTATCAGTAAAGATTTGTTGATTTAAAGCTAGTGTTGCCTGAAGAACAGTGTAGAAGAAGCAGTAGAGCTGTAATCTAGCTCTAAAAAGGTAGTAGCCTAGAGGGCTAATTAGGTAAGCTAAATACAAGGACCTACGTAGTAGGTCCTACTACCGATTAGCCTACGGCTATAATAATAAAAAGCGTTAGCTATAATATAACTAGTAACTATAATCTTATAATTATTAGCTAATTATTTATAAATATTACTTTTACTATAATAATTAGTATTACTAATAACTTTATAATCGTATTAAAATACTTTAAAATTATTATAAGCTAATAAAGAGGTTAAAACTATTATTTATATAAGTAGTTTTATTATAAATAATTTAAAGTAATATTATAAGGAAATAGTATTAAGGAAAAAGGTTAATAAAGAATAAATAAGTATAAAAGCTTTTATTATAAAAGTACTAATTTATAAAGGAAAAGGTAAAAATATACTAATATAAATAGTTATTTATAGTTACTTTTATTAAAGTATTAGTATAAACTGATTTCAACTTCTATATATTTAGATTAATAAACCGTTACTTAAATCCCATTAAATAAATAAATAAGAGGTTTTATAAAGGTACTATTTATATATATAATAGGTAACTAAGTATACTAAGCTACCTAGACTTTATTTTATAGTCTAGGATTCCCTTAAGTCTATAAGTTAACGAATATATAGCCTCTAAGTAATGTTTAGCGTATACTCTAACTATTATCGCGTCTAAGTATCCTAACCGTTTATATTTTTATAAGTATATATACGATATATAACTATAGTTTACTAGCGTTAACTACCTTGAATAATTTAAGTACTATAGTTTTTACCGTATATATTAGTAATTATAAAGAGGATTTTAATATTCTATTATATTAACTAATAATAAATAATATAATATGAAATATCTACCTTTTATTATTACTACTTTAGTTAAAAGTTTTATTCTTATAAACTTATTTTTTATATTATATGTATTTATAAAAACCTAATTTTAAAAAACAATTAGAGTTAGCTACCTTCTTATACCTAGTCCTAGTAATGTTAAGAAACGTAGGCTGGTACTTAGTAGAAGGTAGCGCCTTTTAACCCTATACACGACTTCACAACGGTACCGTAGACCACCCACCCTCAACCACCCCTACCTTCAAACTACGTAAATTTTAGCCACACTATATTAAGTAAGGGTCTTTAACTTATACCTATTTACTTAATTCTATAGTTATTATAAAGTTTTTATTATTAATCTAAAGCTCTTTAATAGATCTATATATTTTAAGTATTAAATAGTATACTATAAAGCTAACTAGTAGTATAGCCTAGTAGAATCCCTTACTAATTATATATTGTCTAAGATAGTAACTTTTATAAATTAAGGTTTACTTCTCTACTCTACTACTAACCTAATTA
>MAVT02000948.1:0-18651 GCA_001702395.2 Diaporthe helianthi | reverse complement strand
AAATAAATAAATAAATAAATAAATAAATAAATAAATAAATAAATAAATAAATAAAAAAATAAAAAAATAAAAAAATAAAAAAAAATAAAAAAAGTTAAATAAGTAAATTAGAAATAAGAGTAAAAAATGAAGTAAAAGGGGGTATAAAAGGAAGGGTATAAAAGGGTAGGTATAAAAGGGTAGGTATAAAAGAGTAGGTATAAAAGGGGGGTAGGGAAGGGGGGAGGGTATAGCTTACTGTAAGGGTTAGGGGTTGTAGCTTATAAGCGCGTAAGACGTAGTTAAGCCACAGCGACTCAGCGGTTTTAGTATAACATCATACTATTTTTTGAGAGGTGTGGCTGTGGTACGCTAATAGTTATGTGAAAGTTCCAATACTGATTCAGGTTACCATCAACGCTACAGAATCGCTTAAGCTGCTTAGCACCGTCACCCCAGAACAGCATGTGCAAGAAAGTCAAAGGGGATGAATTGAATTCTGTCTATTAACCTAGTTAGGGAGGAAGGCCTTCTCCTTATACATCTTTCTTACATTGCTAGCTAAACACTGATAAAGTACAAACAGACCCTAATCACTAGTTATTGACCATCTGTCTATCTTGTATTCCTGAAGTCCTTACCAATACACAGTGTTCTTGAACTCAGAGTGCCTAGGTATACCACTTCTTTTTACAGCACTTGAATTTAGGTGTTAACAAGTACAATTAAAATAGTAAATGTTTAGGCAACAGGTAAATCATAGGTTTAAGTTGAGGATGACAGCGACTGAGCTGATAATACAAGCTTGCGTGGAATCCAGATTGCTCCTAGGAAAAGGAATTTCACGGGAAACTTAGCTTTTGCCCTTGTCTCCAGGCACACTTTCTCCATTGTGGTACAAGAATAGGTTCAACAGCATAGGCTGTTTGAGAGTCATGCAGGTAAGCACTGCTACTATACTTTATCATATTTTGGTGCCTATTTACTAATCAATGAAAGCAACTCAGCTTGCATTAGATCCCTTAAAAGACCAAGGACAACTTGAAGACTCTCTCAGTGCTTAAGGGGGAATTCAAATTTCAAAATATACTCTCTATATTCTTCAAGGCTCTGCTGGAACAAGAAATTATTGGGCTCCTGGGAATTGTACTTAAAAGGAGAAATCTTGATGTGTTCATCACAGAAGCAAGCTTAGTAGAGCACATCGTCAAAGGCTCATAGTCCCATATTCATCACAGAAGCCAAGGATGAAAGCTAGGTTTTGATCTATGTATAAGGCGACAAAACATTCTAAAGCAGTTAGTACCTAGCTAGCCTTGCCTGTGAGGCCTCAAGGTTTGCGGAGTAGAGTAATACGGACATGCTAGTACCACAAAAACCCTGTGTACGGCCGACAGTGTTTCTCTGGGCATGGATGGAGCAGAACCTACCTTAAGCTGCGCCATTCTGACCTTCCCCTCTGAGGTCGGTCTTGCGTCGTCCTAGAGGGATTGTGTGTAGCTTGATAAGACAGCACTTGAGGCTTTGCATGAAGGCTTCCTTGTCCCAATGAAGAATAATTAGTGGAAATACCCTAAACGACACTGAGTCGCACAGTCCTGGTATCAATGTTCGGTGTGAAGTCACCAGCTCTGCTTCACCCGCTTGGTTCTCTTGCCCCCTGGGTCTGGAAAGTGGAGGGCAAATCAATTGATTCCAGACTGGTGTTTACAGTAACTATCAGGGCCACTGGGTCCACGTGGATGCCTGTGAGGGCTCTTGGGATGTCCTGCTCATGTACATCTAGATAGATGAGGCCGAAGAAGTTGTTGTACGTGCATTGCCTTTTCTGTGATTTGGCGCCATAGATTCCTGGATCAAAGATGATGAGTGAAACTACCTAGGTACTCTCGGGTATTGGGTTTTGTGAGGCTTGCGCTAACGGATCCAATGCTCAAGGTAAATTGCTCCCTGTCAGACGTGTTGATTGCCAATATGCTTGTGTTGGATAGGCGGTTTGTAAGTTCTCATGCTGCTAGGTGTAAGACTTCTTTCCGACAAAAAGATACTGATTGATCAATCAATACCTCAGACGGCGTGTAAGTGGTGTGCTGTAAATACAATACCAATTTGACATTTATAAATACTTACTTGCTAGATATTATAAGTGACGGTACAAGTCTTATATCCTGCTAGAAAATGGTGAATTCTTTAGATTTCTTATTATAGTCTTTTAGCTGGATGGTCTGTTTTGCTAGCAGTAAGGTCAAACTATCCATGGATAGCATTATTAGAGGTGTATAAATCACTTCATGGCCATTGCACCAGGGGAGTCCCCTGCATAATAATAAGCTTCAATGAAGTCCTGTTTAGGTTTGATAATACTTGCCAAGATGCAGGTACGCCTCCCAGTCGAAGAACAACCTCTTCACAACGTTGCTAACTGTTATTCCCGCTTCTCGTAACCTTGGAAGGGCTCCAGACCAAGCAGGGCAATGATTTGTCCGGTGATTCAACTACTTAGAAATTTTGGGAAGCTGCTAGATTAGGTTTGGCTCTCAGTACTTGCTAGTGAGGCCCGTTGCTAATCGGCCTGTCTGGTAGAGGAGATGTTCTTGATACCGAGGCTATCTTTCACAACGATGCAGTACTCTCCCAAGTATTCTTGTACCGCGTTCCACAGGCCGTGCTCTGTGTATTACAGCTTTGCTGGTTATCGAGATACAGAGGGGTTCAAATTGTACGTGGAACCCTGCCGCCAGCTTCCAAGATTTACCGAGAAATGGGAGCAGATCACTGTCTCAACGACCCATCCCTCGATGTTTCAACTTGTCCGCATCCCTCATCCCACATTGTACCATACCCATGCCCAAGAACTCGTCTGCCAGTGTTGGTTAAATGTTAAGCAGTTAGCAACAAAGAAAATAATCGACTAATTAGGGGCACCAGGCGGATTGTGTCATGCCCGAGCCTTGTTCGACGCTTCTTAATTCCCGTGGTTGATGGATGGGGTCGTTGGTACGAACGACGGGGGACGCAGGTCCAAGACTCTTGGTCATACATGATGCCACGCAAGCCAAATCAAGCATGAACTCTATCCAGCATCAGGGATGTTAGATTAAGCTTTAGCGTCAATGCGACGCTGA
This sequence comes from Diaporthe helianthi, assembly GCA_001702395.2. Taxonomy (NCBI): domain Eukaryota; kingdom Fungi; phylum Ascomycota; class Sordariomycetes; order Diaporthales; family Diaporthaceae; genus Diaporthe; species Diaporthe helianthi. The sequence goes on along the minus strand of MAVT02000948.1, from coordinate 15,547 downwards.
CCGCAGAATTGTAAACGCTGTCTGCACCCAATTTATGCAAAAACCTTCACTACTACTTGGCATCTTCCACTACCGAAAGAAGGGGGCTCTGATGAATTATTCGTCATTGCTGTGAGTTTGGATGACCTTGATGAGGGCTAATCAATCGTGCCTGAATACTGTTTGGCTTTTTCTTAGCAGAGATAGTGTACACTAGTTGAGTACTCTCGGCGACCTCGGCACCTTGGGACGGACGGAAGTGGGTGGTTCGAGTCATTTTTCAGGGACGAGTTGATTCAATGGTTTCCGAGAAATTAGACCTGGAGTAGACTAATTTAGAACACAGCTAGAAGACGCATGCGCACGAGTAGCCCCTCGCAACCTGAGCGACTCACGGCGCGCGCTAGACACTGTTTTGTGTTCATGCGCAAAGCCAAAATCGTTTCAGACTTATTTAACTCTGATAATGGAGGGAAGGTTTCAGATAGACTTGGCCGCCACTGTTGACCACATAACAAATACCTTGAACCCATATTTTGGCTCCAAATCATTTGTCCTCCTCCGCGCACTAGATTCCTATGTGGTTGAAAAGCAGACCAACATCATCCGCCATGTTATTACAAGTTCAGCAGGTATCGCCTAGATCAAAAAGCTTCAGGACCACGATACTCGCCGCGTCGCTCGCATTATGCTTCCTAGTGTATCAGGCATGGAATCACCAGGACCGGATCGCCGACGAACTATCTGAGCATCTTCGCATACCTTCGGGATACAGCCTGGGCAGCCTGGGCAGCCTGGGTGGTGCTGGTGACCGCCCAGAACCTACAGCAGAAGAGGTCCAGCCAGCGGCGGACGAGGGCATCCCAAAAAAGATATGGTACAAGCTCGGGCCGAAGGGCAAGAGCCCGGAAATTGAAGAGTGGACGCAGAGCTGCATCAGACAGAACCCGACCTACAGATACGAGTTCTTCTCGGACCCATCGGCGGATTACTGGGTGGAGAAGACTTTCTCAGCAACACGGCCCGACATCGTCGAAGCATACCTGAGCCTCACCGTTCCGATCCTCAAGGCAGACCTCCTGCGATACCTCCTGCTATACGTCGAGGGCGGCATGTGGTCAGACCTAGACGTGTCGTGCGAGGGCATCCCGATCGACCAGTGGATCCCCGAGGAGCACCGGAACGAGACGTCGCTGCTCGTGGGGTGGGAGTTCGACGCGGGGTGGAGCTGGGAGTACACGCACGAGTTCGCCAGCTGGACGATGCTGTCCAAGCCCGGGTCGCCGCACATGCTGATGGTCATCGACGACATCATGGACTCGATCCACCAGAGCACGGCCGAGGCAAACGTCACCATCGCCGGGCTGACGATGGAGATTGTCGGCGACATTGTCGACTACACCGGCCCGCGGCGCATGACCCGGAGCATCGTCAAGAGCCTGGGGCTGATTCGGGGCCGGCCGGTCGAGCGCGACGAGATTGAGAATATCCGGGAGCCGGTGCGCGTGCTCGATGTCACCATCCTGCCTGGCTATGCGTTTGCGAACCAGACCAACAAGTTTGACGAGGCGGATGGGCCGATCGGCGAGACTTTGCTCACTCATCACTACGCGGGCACGTGGAAGAATGAGAACGGTGGCGAACTGGCCAGGAGGCAGCCGCTGAGGATATAGGCAGCATTTTCGGTGTTTTGGCGTTCATAGGACTAAAAGGCTATCCTCTTACTCGACCAATTTACATTATTTCAGTATTAGTCCTGCAAGTAGTCATCAATACTGGGCGGTGGGCGTTCTTCTGTTGGCTCATCAGTGACAGTCTGAAACAGAATCCCACTAGGACAAGACCTCTGGCCGCCCTTCACGGGGATTTCGCGGCCTGTACGAAGAAAGAAATGCTGGTCGGTGACTTAATCACATGGAGAGAGAAGCCACCTCATGTCACCTCGCCTCACATTGTCAACGAGGCGCTCGCTTACCAGCTCGTTCCGTACCAAGCTCTTCGGGGTGAACCACTGCTAGGCGGTGGTCTGCCGGCACCCAGTATACCTAAGTAGACCCATCTTGATCGGCTTGCTGGTGCTTTTGCACAGCCCGATTAATCCACAGGTGCGAGAATACCTGGAGAGAATCAAGACGCTCCTCTGGAAGCCACGACAAGAGGGCGGAGACGAAGTTGATGATTAGTTGCCTTTCCTCTTTGTCCTCTGGCTTGGTCGCAAGAGATTCGAATGTTCTGTTGGTTGGTATTGGCACGATACCCCTCCATTTGCCTTCATTGGGAGATGGGCTTCTGGTTAGCAGCAAGGTATCCCATAGCATAGCTAGACTTCAGGAGTGGGGGGGGGTGGGTGCTGACCATTTTCATCCCAGTACTTCGAGCATTCCTGATTACGGTCAAGGAACTCACGTGGCGGTGGACCAAGAAGCGCAATCATTGCAGCCAGGTGAAGCGCATCGTTCATAAACTCGTCCTCTGGGTCGTAAACCTCGAATAATCCGCAGGCTGCATCATATCCCACGCCTGCAAGAACATTCAGCTAGTCATATTGATGCATGATGCCACGATTTTCTAACTACCTAGGTAGGTAGGTTAGTTCGTTACGTACCACCATGCCGACACTCCACATGTCGATAGAATGGCCCCATTCCATGCCAAGGATGATTTCAGGCGCGCGATACTGTATAGGCATTGCCGGCCTCACATTGTCGCCGGCAAGGTTCGCATTTCCAACGTCGCAAAGATATAAGTGGCCAGGTTTTCCGCCGAGAAATTTTGAGGTATAGATGACCCTGTCTCCGGTATCCTTGCGAGGGCAAAGATCACCGCGTAGTTCGTCTTCCTTTATTTTTGCAAACAAATCTTCGTTGTTGATGTCCACAAGCAGGTTACCAGTGTGAATATCTGGGATTAAATCAGTAGACGCTCATTCAAGCAATTTTGGGGCTCCATCTCTGCTCTGCTGCTGTCTTGCAGACTAGGCAGGAAAAAACATTGAACACAGACTCAACTCGTGTTGGTTGGGCTAAGCTGCCCAGTATGAGTGAATTTGGCTTCTGTGTGGAGAAAATGTATGGCAAGAAGCAGTTCAAGGAGCATATCCGGCACGTCTTCATGGTCAAAGACGCGGTCCGGCATGCGTTGCTGAAGGTCCCTGACAGCGGCATCTAGAGGACGCATCACAAACACATCACGGGTCCTGTGCGGCCCTTCAACGCTGAAATAGTCGTAGAGCTCCCGAATATAGTCTTTGCCGCCATGATCCGACTGCCTTAAAGCAGGGCTGTTGAGGTGCTGGTATATTTCAAGCTCGAGATTATGCTTAATAAGCGTGTTGATAAGCACCCTTAAGCGACCGTCGCTTCAAAGTAACAAAAACTAGCCATTAGAAACCTGGGCTGATGTGGAAAGAATAGGATTGAGAGCGTACTGAAGGTCGTGGCACAACCAAATTGTAGAATGGGCACCCCAGCCGAGCTTGGCAACAACCTGATAACGGTCGTGGAAACCCTCCCCAATCCGCACCGGATAGAACATGCGTGGATCATAGTACCATATTCTCTCCTCTTCAACCTTGATGGAAGGGTCTAGATGGAAGGGTCTATGACTTCAAAGCCGCTAAAAGGGAAATCGCATGGAAGAAGCGGCGCTGTCCTTGATCTACTCAATGAGCATGGGCGGGTATGGTTGAAAGGGGATGACGGGCTGGTGTGCAGTATGTTTTTTTTCAGCAGCAAGACGAGCAGGAAGTGACTGCTGTTGGGCCCTAAGAAATGATCGAATGATGTGCCTTCTTGGTAGCACGGCTGACAACTTCAGACGAAATATTGCAATAGCTCAAGTGTTAGCTGTTTGTCAGTTTTGAAAAGGTGGTCGTCAAGTTTGAGTTGGATAGGGAGCTGGTGCACGTCGAGGTACTTATGTGTTGAGTGATGGAAACAAGCCCAGCAGGTGTGTGACTCAGACAAACGCAGCCAAGAGATCAGAAGGATTCATCTTCCAGTGCCTTCCAAGGTTCTTTTGTTGGCTCTATCATGACCCTCCCACCTGTCCAAAGTGGGGGGGTGCCCAGGTGTTCAATCTCGACACCCTGGGGAATGTTCTACAAGATACCAGACTTAAATAACTTCAGACGACAATGGTTTTGGAAAGCTAATCTCTGTGAGTACGCACACCCTGGGACACCCTTCTAGAGACATCTGGAAGTTATCTGATGTGCTAAAGCAGTCAGTACATAATTACTACGATGACCTGTGATGACATCCATGGATGTGCCAAATGGTCATTCCCTGAATTAATGCTCTTTTCTATATAGTACATGTAATTTAAAAAATTCAACATCATAATACATGATAAATGCGCCTTTTTAGTGGTCCTGCCCTTTTATAATATCTTGGTGCTTTGTGCACGTAGAATGACTGTGAACATTAGACAATATGAGATATAATTGTAGCCAGGTCTTTGGTCAAAACCAGTCTACTTTGACATGGAAACAAACATTCCCATGATTTCAGAGCAGTAAACATAGACCTCCATTGACATCTGCCCTCGACATGCCCCCGGCGAGAAATTCTCGTCGATTGAGATGGTGACAAAGTGCCTAGGTGAATTATCGCCATGGAAACCTCACAGCCACAGCAGCTGTGACTAGGAATTGAAAACGGTCTGTACTTTAGTTATTCCAAATGGCAACTGCTGCTTCTTCCATCGCTACACGCAACAACTGTGTCTTTCCTCTTGCTTATCGTGGATCAAGACGCCACGCCTGTCACTACGGGCTCTGACACGAAAAGAGGATCTGAAAACCGGCATCAACGACATTGATACTCCGAATTGGCCCTCGTACCATCAAATCCGCGAGGCCCTCGACTTTCCAGACCTGGCTTTGGAAAACGGACTCCCAAACTCCGTCCCACGGCGACCCCTACCAAAGCCTCGTCATGCTCGAAGGAAGTCGTCGTAAAGATTCGACCTTTATGCTTCCCCTTAGGGGAGCTAAACTTGCGAGAGATAGCCCATGCACGGTGAGTAAAGCGTCGTACCTCGCGAACCAATTCCAACTAACAGACTGTCATAAAGTTCATCCTAGAGGGTCCCGAGAGCCCTACTCCGGGGCCAGATCTCGGACCCCTGTCGTTCGATGACCTTTCGCTGATGGTGGTTGACGAGGTTCGAGACGCCCTACTGGATGACAGCCTCCCAGACCAAGAGGATCCGGTTGACCTCGCAAACACCAAGATCAGCAAACGGCCCCTGCCTCTGGGTATGCTCCCCCCTCGTCCGGGCATGGCTCCCCTCCGTCCCCAGCCACATGGCGTCTTTCATCTGAACTGTTCAATCCATGCCCCCACAAGCACTCCGGTCACGAGCATGGACGGCGTGAGTGAGCCACGCCAGGACAATACCGGCCACACCCGATGCAGCAACAAGTCCCAGCCTCCCCAGCGCGAGGCAAACCCAGCCGGCGTGGCCGAGGTCGTCGAGGCCCGGCCCAAGCGCATCATCAAGATCAAATCCCGCATAGCTGTTCTGTATCTTCGAGAGCTTAACAAGAGGGAGGAGGCCGAGGCGAACATCCAGAGGGTGAATGGGATTGCGAGGGATGAGGCACCTTACACGCCTCATGAAACTGCGCCTTTCGACGAGGCCGAGGCGAACATTGAGAGGAGGATTGCGAGTGGTGACGCTTGGCCGCCTTCTGAGACTGCGCAATTCGATGAGTCTGTGTGGCATTGGGATACTAAATTTGAGGTGCCGGGTGATTATTCTTGGTTCAAGGGGTCTCACTAGGACTTGACTGGGTCGTTTACCCCATCGGAGCCAGCACATGTCGGCTTCGGCGTTTTGGGCATGGGAGGTGGGTGTTTACTGGGACAGGTGCTTCTATGGTTGAATAAAGTTTCTTGGTACCCTCTTTGGTCTACTGCCTCCGTCATTATCTTTGTCTGATTCGCAAAGAATGTGATTGTCCTCAAAACCATCTTGATGCTACCGCCCCGCCCCGGGGGGACCCTCTAGTGTACACAACTTTAGAAGGCCGGCATTCAACCCTGGTCAAGTCTGTACAGTTGAAATACAGACTGGAAACTTGGTCTTTGTTTACTGAAATGCATCTCTCGTCAAGGACTTTGATAGATATGGTGGTCTAGGGATCAAGCGCTCCTGGCTGTGGACCAGATCTCGTCTGACTCCAGAAACTTTCTCCAGTGCTCAGCTTCACACATGCTCGGACCCACGCACCAAGGAAAGGCATTGCGGCGAATACACCAGGAGCGTCTACAATATACTGTACGAGATTTCCTCACTACTCTCACGGCACGGGACTTTGGCGAATTACTACACAGATCATTTTGGGTGCAACATAGATGTATTTTACCTACCCCAAGGTACTTACGTGGCTTACTTGGCTTACAACTTGCAGAGCAATAGCAAGACGGAGCCTACCTGGGTAGGTAGTTTTGATGTACATGACGAGATTTTCACTCAATATATGATCACCCACGTAACCCCGGACCCGCGGCCCTTTTTTAGAGGCGAATATTTTGGGTACGGTAATATCAGCCGACAAGACCAAAATCTCGCGGTCGCTGCAGGGTGGTCTGTATGACCAGCTGGTTAGGTACATACCTAGGTACCTAGGTACCTAGGTAGGTAGCTTCATTATGATACCATCGATGATAATAGATATATATCATCGCCCTTCACACAAATGCACATCTGCTGTACTTGTCCATCCCTGAATCGATAGCAGCGTCGAAAGACGATTCCGGGCGGTATTGGAAATTTTCCTCGGCGCTCCTCAATGGCAGGTACGGGAAGCGCTCTTTAGTAGGCGCCCATGGCACCGCCCAGTGGCGTTCGTCGCGGATTATAGACCTATGTGACTGTTCTCCGAGGCTCATGTCGACTTTAGGAAAAGAAAACTGCGTGGGATCTGTTTCCCAGTCGTAGTATGTCATGGGGCCCCAAGGCTCGTCCGCCGAGCTAATAAACGGCGGGGAATCACTAGTACCACGGGCCCCTTCAGAATCTGCTGGCCACTTCGACAGGAATAGATCCTCTTCTCGCCGACTCACGGCCTGATGAATATCAGCCATGGATTTCTTCGGCTCGGGTTGCTCCGGTGCAGCAGACATGGAGTTTGCGAAGAGGCGCTGCTCTTCGTCCGTGAAGTCAACTTTGGCAGACCCGACCCGGCCACGACGTTGACCCTCGTGACTATCCCAAGCCCTCTCGGAGTCTTTCGTTCCATCGTCTTTATATGCTGGGATCGAAAGGAGGGCCAGAAGTTCGAGGTGAAAAGTGATGTGTTTCTGTAATGCGCTCGCTTCAGAAAGGGTAGTCGGACAGAAAGGACAATCTCTGTGAAGGCTCGTCGATGGGCCAGGGCGGCAGAGGTAAGCTTAGGAGAAAATTGTTCCGCGCTCTGCTCTGGATGCTTTCCGTGGAGATGCACCGTGTACTCTGGCTGCGTCTCAAACTCGTCGTCATGAACAGAGCAGCGCTAAACTCGTGTGTAGGCTTTCATGCTCAAGCCACTCCTGGCAAGTCCCATATATCCGATCAGCGTCATTGCAACGTTCGATGGTGCAATGGTACGGTTGCAAATCATGAATCAGGTGCACACTGAGCATCGTTATCTTTCCTTTTCTCAGGTCGAGAAGATATCACACTGCTAACCGGGCCCCGGCCGAGCCTGTCTGCACGCTCCTTCCAGTATACATGTTGAAATCTTATAAATCCTCTACTCTGCCTACTGGCAGCGCTTTTTGGTTACGAGAATACAAATTGCTGTTTTCGCCTGGCATTAGCAATGCCGGTTCGGCGGACCAACCAGTGTGACGGAGAGGCATATCGCCCCAGAATATCGTGCTGGTCCGCACCACCGAGAGCACACAGCTGCCCTTCCTGCAGGCCCATCAACAATTCCTGTCGTTATATATGGCATATGATGGCGATGGCGGTCTTTCACGCTCCTGCATGACTTCTTTGCGCACATGGGCCTGGACATGCTTGCACAGCTCGTCAACGGTACGTTGAGGGCGGTTCCTCGGGTTCTTAATTTTGGTAGCCAGGCTGTAAAGGGCATCTATAGCCTCTGCAATACTTTCCATGCGGAAATCCACCACATGGAATGACGCCCCGTCGCTAGAAAAAGACGGCGACAATGAAGCTATGTCTATCGATCTCGCGTCGATGTCTCGATCCGACGCCCCATCGTCGGCATCTGCCGCTGCAATGGCGGCAAGCTCAAGTGGCTGGCGGTCTCCGCATTGGACTGAAACGAGATTTTTTATTTGTTCTTTCAGCTCGGTGAGAATGTCAGCCAAGCGTGACTTGACTGCCATAGCATCTATCACTCGGTAGTCCGTGGACCATGGACGAGTGACCCTGGTTGTGCAGGCCGAAGCTATGAGCCCAGAGCCTAAAGCGTTGTTCCTCTGAGTCTCGTGACAACACGAATGGCTGCGCTCGAGATATGCGGCGTCGTTCTCGGCGTCAAACCGCTCGAAAGATCCGCGCCTGAGCATTACAAAGCTGGCGAAGGTGCCGCTGCCGCGTTCGTCAAATGGCGCGGACAGCTCGACACTCTCATCTTCCGGCTCAAGCTGCAGAGGACTTTCTTCTATCTTCACACGCTCGAGCTGCTCCGCGAGGCACAGGTCGCACAGTTGAGAGACCGCGTCGATTTGACCGAGGAGGAATGCGTGGCCGTCCTTCGCGGTAAGCAGACCGGCGAGGAGATCAGGGAGTACCTCGGGCTCTTGCACGGTACTTTCCAGGACGTCTTGAGTCGTTGTGAGGTCTGTCTCAAGACGATTGTAGCCAAGATAGGCCATATCAAGCGCTTTCCCAATTTGAGTGCCGATCCCGAATCATCGCGAACTACCTAGGTACCCTAAGTTACGTGATCAGTGTCGCGTTGGTGTTGGACATCCACTCATGTGCTGGCGTGCATGAGCAGGCACAAAAAGACGACCTTGCGGCTATACTTGCTGCTAACACGCCCTGCAATGAGAAATTCTCATTCCCAGAACGGTTGAGCTTCACATCGAAAAAGGCAGTCTGAAGAGTCTTGTCGAAGAGACACAACAGCAGTACATTGCAAAGGAGCCTGGGAACGATGCACAGAAGCTTGCAGCAAGGTTTATCAAAGTCCAGCAGACGGCATCCTGGCTGTTTTCTGCCCTATTCAAGTCTTGTTCGTGCCCTTGTGTGCCCGGGCACGGCTTGTTGCTACGCCTCGACAACCGACTACCGATGCAACGTGTCAGGGAAAAGGTAGGGAAAAAGGTAGATGATCCGACACATTCAGCCTCCTCATAGGACTCGAGAGAAATCTTCAAGGAAGTTTCAGTTAGTGCCTATGAAACGGATACGACTCAAAACTGTCCAGTAACAGCGAAGTGACCCTCAGTGTTGTCCAGCTTTCCGAAGCGAACCATCAGACAATAGATAGCGCACCCCTTTCCACTAACTCTTAAAATGTGAAGCCTTCTTGATCAAGACAAATACAAAAAGAATGTTCAATTCTCCATTCCCACAATATCGATTCAACTTCAAGAAGAGGGTCGCTCTCACGTCAGTGACTGCGAGCCAATATCCAATATTTGTGACTCCGCCATGACCGCCTTCCAAACGAATGATCTCCTAAAGCTGAATTTAATGGCCCACAGTCTGTCGTCAGCCATCGGCACATGGGAATCCCGGCGTCAAGTCACCGCCACAACCACTCTGGAGGACTTTCCAGGCCGCGGCTGGCTGGCTGGACGAAGACGCCCGGATGACGACACCAAAGCAACAAACAATTCTACCCCTGGACATCGCAGCCTCGCTGATGCAGTTAGCTCCGACAAACGAACTGGTGGCCGCTCCCGTGGACAAACAAGCGCATCCATCCAGTTCCTACCGTCAAAACAGGGCCAAGTCTGGGGAGGGGGTCCCTTCGTCCAAGAGCTGATAGAGAACCGCACGCTCGAGCGGCAGAACACGAGCCACAACCCCAGATCCAACCCCGCAATGTCCCGATCCGAAAGAGGCCCTGCTCGAGCTGGCGATTCTGCTCCTGGAGATATGGCATCACAGGCCGCTCGACATGTTGGGCGGCGGGGCTGGGCATGGACTCGGTCGACACGTCCGAGGCAAGGAGGATCGCTGCCATCCGCTGGCTGGAGCTCACGGCGGACAGGTTGCTGCCGCATCACTTGACGGCGGTTGAGCAGTGTCTGGCATTCTGCTCGGGCAGGCTTAGGGTCTGGGACGACGGCGAGTTCCAGAAGCTGTACTGCGAGAATATAGTGAAGCCGTTGCAGGAGAGCTGCAAGACGTGGCAGGCCTAAATCTGTCCGTTTCACAATTGGAATTTGTCGTAGCTTTGATGTCGATTCCGGAGGTACCTGGGTGACTTAGTTGGCTTGGGGAACGTATGACGTTGAATATTTGTAGCACTCAGAGGCAGTACACCCTGGAGCCGTGTAGGGACACCGCCAATCATCTTTGACGCCACATAAACGAATTTTGTCCAACAAGAAAAGACCCAAAGGCCAACTTTCCAATGATACCTCAGAACCCCCTCAGGAAATCCTCCAGGGTGATAGGCTTCCTCACAGCATTATTCAGACCCTCATGATACGTAACCCAGACCTTATTCTCCCCTAGCTCAGCCGCCTGCTGCCCCTTCTTCTGGCCACCGCCGTTCCCATCAATCTCAGCCAGCGGCTTCTCGATCACCACACGCCCGAAGAAGTCCTTCTTGACAATGGTGGGCATGATAGGGAGGGCCTTCTGCCCACCCCTAGCGCCAGTGGTGGCGTTCTCTTTGTCGTCGTGGGGTAGCAGCGCGTCATGATGCTGACGCTCCGCCTCGGAAGCGCTCATGCCGGCGCGGAAGCGAGCCTGGCGCGCAGTCATCTCGCGCTGCGCGATGGTCTTCTGCAGCTCCTGGTCGAGGACCTGGCGGACTGCGTATCGGACTGGGATTTGTGCGGCCAGCACGTGGGCACCTGCCGTCTCAAAGGTGGAGAGCATGTCGAGGTCACTATTACAAGACGAAGTCAGCATTGTGTTGTGGGTAGGTAGGCCAAGTAGAGTAGGGGTGGGGGGAGACTTCGACTTACGGGTCCATGCGGTACACCCACTGTGTCCGCCCCGCCAAGGACGGGTTGGAGTCCTCGATCTTGCCCTTCACCAGGGCGATGCCCACTTCGGCCAGCACCTCGGCACCTCTCCTGACCATGTTCTTCTCAGATTCACGGCGCACGCTAGCAATCGCACCTTTGTCGCCGCTCCCGCCCACGACTACGGGTTTGACGTCCGGTGAGACTAAGCGGACCAGGTATGGCAGGAAGTCTGTCGCGATATCCTCAGGACTTCTGAAAGCCCGCATCAACGTTGGAGGTAGTTGGCCCTGGAGTCCTTGCAGCAACGCCCTATTCTGCTTTATAGTCTCGTGCGCGGTGTAGTCGGCACGGGGCCCGGTAAAGGGGTGAGGCGCTTCTTCGGCCCCTGGGTCGCCTTCTGCAGCTCGCCATTGTTTGTCGTATCCCATGTTGGCATGCGGTCGGTGTGGGCTAGCGAACAGGTGGTGACACGCCAGTACCGGCTGGCTGAGGTAGGGCGCGAGTTCCCAATCCTGACTAGAGTAAAGCCGTGACGAACAGTCGTCGTGGAAGCTGAGCCATTCGTACGCTTCAGTTGGTTTGGAGAGGTAGGAATCGTCGTTGAACTCGCGGTTGGGATACTCGGAGAAGATGTCGGTCAGGATGCGGTCCACCTCACCGCTCGTGTCCACCATTTCTCGCAGCCGTTCGATAGCATGTTTCTTCAAGTGTTCCGTGAAGCCCAGCTGAGCCTGTGGTTGTTCGTGCCGTGTCTTCTTGCTCACGCTCACGTCGGCCTGTCGGGGGAACCCGGCGCCCTCTTGGAAAACACGGCTGACAATCTCCTTGACGCCTCCCCGGCCGAGTCCACGGGCGCCGCCGCCACCATGTTGCAATTCTTGAATGATGTTCTTATCGAACCACTGGCGTGTGAGCTGCAGCGGGCCTTTCGATTCCTGTGCCTTCAGCTTGCCGGCAACCCACTCTCCCACGACCATCACGCCTCTGAGATCGCCTTCCGCGGCACTCTCGGCGCCTCTCTTGGCATCCAACGCATTCGACATGCCCCAAGCAGACTCGCAAAGCTTCCGTGCGGCATCCTTCTCGCAGGGGATACCTTCTTTCTCAAAGACTGCCTTCAGTCGACCAACGACAGCATCGACAGAGGGTTTTCCAATGCGAATGATTTCTGCTAAGCCTGATTGTCTTAGAGGCCGTAGCGATGGATGGTACACGTCGTTGCAGATGAGGATCAGGGGCCTCATTTGGCGGAAGTCATCGCCCTTCTTTTTCTTCCGCGCCGCTGCTGCGCCTGCGGCTCCGGAGCTGTTCTTCTGGTCAGTCATCACCAAGTCGATCAAAGCCCTGACGAATCCACCCTCTCCCGAAGCGCCGGAGCCGGCCGTGACACCATCCACTTCATCCACCACAACACACGCTGGGCGGGCAACCTTGACTTTGGCGCCCGGCTTCGGTTTTGCGTGCTCGACCGTCTTGACGCTCTCTGTGCCCAGACTGGTCCTGATCCGCCCCTTGACAACGTCTTTGCTTCGGTCATCACTCGCATTGATCTCGATGACCTCGTACCCGGCTTGCCGCGCGCAGACATGTGCAAGCGTTGTCTTGCCTAATCCAGGCGGCCCAGTCAGCATGAGGATTTTCCTGTGTTGTCTCTCTTCCTCCTCGTGTTGCTGCGCTGCATTTTTCCTCGCGGAGGCAGGCTTGTGTCGGGATGAGTTGGGGAAGACGATCGTGTCCCAGCGCTTGAGCCATCGCAAGACCTGTCGGTTGGTGAGGTCGTCGCCCACAAGATCTATGAAGTTCCGGGCGCGGTATTTCTCCGTCCACAGCATAGTCTTTTTCGGCCGCCTGAGATTCGAGGATCTGTCTTCCACAGACTGCATGACCGGTATCGTGTGACTTGGCGCGGGCTTTGTCTTTGCCTTCGAGGCTTCGATTTCCTCGGCCGCGTCTGCTATGAGTTTGTGGATGTCGATACCAAAGTAGGCGCGCTTCGCCCGACCTTCTTTTGTCCTGGACCGCTCGGCGACCATGTCCTTGTAATCAACTCTGGTTGTAGTCGTGCGCTTCAGGACACCATCGGACTTGCCCGAACAAGTGACAAATGCGTAGCCATCCTTCCCAATCCGCATCGGTGTGCGGGTCTCTGTCTGGGCCTCGTTTCTGCTGAAGAGCCGGGCGTAGCGAGCTTCCTCCTCTTCGTCCACGGTGATTGCGTCAATAGGCTGAGCCTCTGATGTCTGTGTGGACTCATGTGAGACTTCTGTTGGCCTGATATCCAGAGCGGGAGCATTTTGGGATTCCGTGTTGTCTGATGTCAAGTCTGAAGGCGCCCTTGGATCGTTAAGCATGATTCGTTTTGGGCTTGGCTGCTGAGGGAAGTCGTCTTCCTCGTCTGAGTCCTCCATGATGAAGCCGCCTCTCGCCTTGGGTTTCGCTGGTTTCTGGTAGCCATCTCGAAAAGGTCGCTTGGGAGGAATCACGGGTGACGAGCTCGGCGGATACGTGATTGGAGACGAAGGAGCAGCCATGACTACAGTTGCAGTGACCTGATTGTGCGTGATAGAATCGTGGCATTGGCGTGGAGACCTGTGCAAGGCCTCAATTGTGTGCGTGGGTGGCCCAGATGGTGGCTTTGTTGCAAGGTCGCAGTGGCGACAATAGACGCGTCGGAGAAGCACTTACAAGCAGACGCGTCCCAAAATGTTGGAGACGCGACCCACTATGGGTGCGCCATAAGGGCAACTTGCCGAAAGCCCCAAAATCCTCTTTACCCTAACACCCTTACTTATAATTAGACACCCCGAGGCTTTACACGTTAACCCGCTACCCTACAACCTACCCCATACCCCCCCCCCAATTTTTATTTACTTAGCTCCTTAACTATGAAACTCTTTTACAAACTATTTTTATATTCTTAATACTTATATAATTAGACTTAATGTTAAAAACTAGAACTAACAATATTATAATTTTTAAAACCTTAAATATTAAGAATTATAATACTTAATATAAAGCTATAAAACTTTAGTATATATTTAAAGTATATAACGTAGTAAGAGTATATGACTTATTTAATAATAATATTCTTATATTATAAATAAAGTTATAAACTTTAAACTTATTAGTAGTAGTATAACTATAGTATTCTAGGAGTATAAGATGTAGCTAGCTAGCGCTACCTAGCGGCTAGCTATACTAGATTAGTTAGCTATATACTATAGCCTACTTAAGTACCCTATTACTTACGCTGTAGAGCCCCTACGTACTAAATATAACAATATATTACTTATACTAACTACTAAGACCCCTTACGATTATAAAACTAAGCCTACTAATACTAATTAGTTACTAAATAGCTTCTAATAGTAAGATTTAGTAAAGTCGTCTATAAATATCTATAAGTACTATAGTCCTAAGAAGATAAATTAATTATAGATACCTATAATTATTATAGCTCTTAGAAGGTAAGTTATCTATAGATACCTTTAAATATAAAACCCTATTATTAATAACCCTTTCTCTCCCTTATAATAAATTAAGAAGTTTAAGTCTATAAATACCTATAGTAACTTTTCTTACCTTATTAACTACCCCCTCTTAATTCTTAGACTAACCTTAACTACTAAGATACCTTTACTAGCCTAGTCTTATAAATAAAAAGATAACCTTATATAACCTCCTCTCGCTAGTATAAACCTTATCTATAATAACCTTCTCTTTAATTATATAAAAAGCGTAAGGTTATAAATACCTATAGTAGTTTTCTTACTTAGTTAGTAAGAAGTATAGTAATTAATAACCTTATATAACCTCCTCTTCTAATACTATAAATGACTAATTTATATAACCTCCTATTACTAGTATAACTACTTAGACGACTTTATATAACCTAATAATATAGGGCTAAATAGTTATTATACCTTAATAAACCTTAGTAGTATAATACCTAGGTACTACTTTATAGCAAGATAGCTAAGCTTAAGTAAACTTAAGGAATTTAAATAGAATTTCTAAGCTATAGCTTATAGTATATTACTATTATAAGTAAATTAACTAGTAATATATCTATGATAGCTAAGTAGACTTTACTAGCTATATAGTACCTAGTAACTATACCCTACTTAGTAACTATATAGTAGGTAGTAACTATATAGTACTTAGTAATCTACTTAGTAGCTATACAGCTTTTAGTAACTATAAGTTACTTAGTCATAGTATTTTACCTATTAATAAGAGATAGCCTTATAGTATACCTCTATTTAGCCTAAACCTAAAGTTAGGAGTAAATAATAGAATCCTATACTTAAGCTAAAGGAGATTTTATTATAAAAAAGTATAATCTATTTTAATAATTGTACCTTAATTAATAACCTTCTTACTAAGATAAAGGGCTTTAAGATTAATAACTAGAGTACTTAATATATACTTAGTAGTTTTAAGGAACTCCT
>MAVT02000947.1:0-18668 GCA_001702395.2 Diaporthe helianthi | reverse complement strand
ACCCCCTACGCCTAGCGGCGTAGGGGGGCATCCGAAGGTCAGCCCCCCGGGTACATCGTACATCCAGGGATTAGAGCCCGAGGTGTTTTCCCCTCCATTCTGCCTTCGTGGGCGGATCTTCGAACTGAGCTCTCTATTTCCGGTCGCATGCACTTGCCCTACACGTACATGCCGTCTACCCTTGCCGTCTACTACAGTCCCGAGGCAGGAGGGTACACGTATGGCTTCTGTGTCTCTCAGGTCCGAAGCAAGGGACTGCTGGTCTTGGGCCCACCGATGCAGAGTCTGGAAGCTACAGTAGACTACCTAGGTACACTAAGGCCGCGGGCCCAGGGTCCTTGGTCGCAATTCCACACTAACAAGGCCACGGCTGCTAGTGCCCTAGGGCTACAACCTTGGAAGGCTCCATACACAGGACCCCGGTTACCCGAAGAGGAAGGACCCTTGGAAAGGAGCTGCCTTGGCCTTGCAGGAACCTACTCAGTTCTGTCAGTCTTGCTTCGAGACCACCGTCTTCAACCCTTCGATTGATGACGTCAACTAGCAGCCTGTTACATCAGTCGGAACGCCTTGGATTGGTCAACCTGGTCAAGATTAGCTCAGATGCCCTGCCTACTACTGTCAGTCGTGCAGTAAGTTAGGCACACTGAGCATGCATCGTCGCCCACACAACATGCGCCCCAGTAGATGAATTCATGCTACTTGTCATTCCGACATCACTTGGCCCTATTTATGGAATCCAGTCCACCTGCCGCAAAGCCGGCGCGGTATGATTACATTACATGGTCGAAGTACCTGGGTAAGTACGGTACGATTTCGACGCTGCTGGACACCCAGACACCTGGGCAGTAACGTAGACCTGACCTTGCCAGCTTACCTGGGTATACCCACTCTGCCACTCTGCCACTGCGCCCGATTTGGACAGTAGACCGAGAAAGCCGGCGTTGACCAGTCCGTCGCATGGAAGCAACCTAGCGCAAGCCCCACGACTCTTGGGCCAGCAGCAGTCTCACACGCAAAAGATCTAGAATGGCCCAGGGCAATAGCAATCTCACACAGGTGTGCTTTTGTCTCTGAAGTAACCCAGGGTGCATCACGTCAGTCATGTTTGTAGCAACAGCCACAGCATGCACGGCGCTGCTGCTGCTGTTGCACAATTGTCATTGTCCAGACTGAACAAACCCATCCCCTGGGCCCCCATCCCCACTGACGTCATTTCCTAGTTCTCCCCCCCACCACCCGTGGCGATCGCTGCCCTGCACAGTACACAGTAAGGCCTACCACAACAGGCCCAACGTGGAGGGCCCGGCGGCTGCTACCGAGCTCCAACAAATGCAACCACTTGCAACCACATTGCCTTGGCTGCTTGGGCGGCAGGCGGCCGAGGAGCACCACCCCTGTTGAGATCATCAAAGAGGCAGAGAGGGTCTTTTTCGCCTGTTGCTAGCGTTGAGGAGCCGCGCTTGAGGACTGCAGCACTGCAGGACCACCCGGTTCCTCGGTACCCAACTTGCCAGAACTCGACTTGAAAACATGTCGGCCTATCGGCACAATTTTTGTTTCAAATCGCCAGATCGCAAGGCACAAAAAAATAGGCACGGCCTACCGGGTCAAGGACCCCTGTCGACCCCGTAGACCCTGGCAACGTACTCCATACCGTGTTCAACGCCACCGCCATGTCAGCTCGTGCGCACGATCACTTCCTCCCAGACCTCCGACCACCCAGGCTGCAAGGCTGCACGTTCGGCCGGAGACCCACCGCCCACCGTGGACTTTAGTTCCCTTACCAAGGCGCACCCCATCAGGCCCATCCGCCCTGCCGTCATCATGTTAAAACCCGCAAGACCTGATGTCATATCACGGGGGCGGTCCCTGAAGTTTATCGACCGGTTGTGTGTTCACGCACAGTATCGAGGGTGAGGTTACTGCCCCGAAGTGGTGCTCCCAGGGCTTGGGTACACTACTTTCATCACAAGCTACCGAAGCGTGGCGGTGGACGGCTACTGAACCCGGGGGTATCTATTGCTAGGGTATAGTGGTCAAAGGTAGTCGTCACTGCTACGTACCTACCTACTTAGCTAGATATAGGTTCGTCCGACTGAAATCGCCACCCGCCGTCTATTCATCCCGCTAACTGGACATGATGCAGTGTCTAGGTATGCTGGTATGTCTAGTGTAGGTAGGTACCACCATCAAACCCCAGTGCGGAGAAGGCTCTACTTCGTACCTAGCAACCTGGTGGCACGCCGATAATAAATGCCGGAAGGGGTCGCCATTGCATACCAGCAACCAGGGTGAAATTCATGTCAGGTTTGTCTGGACAAACCGTTTCGTTTTGCCGTGTATGAAATGCAGCACTGATAAGCCGACCTAGCACCGACAAGAATTTGGCTGTGTCTCTTCTGAGTCCCGGCCGACGAGCGCGCAACATCAGAATACGCTGGGGAATGCCTCGGCAGCTGATGGAGGGCAGGTCCCCACGACCAGAAATAATTAGGGTCACAATTTACTTAACTCCGGACTTTGCCCTAGATTATCTCCCTTCTTTCGTTTTCTTTCTTTCACTTCCCCTGCTTTTCTCAGTGCATAAGGGAAGCCCCCGAAGCCAATATCTGGTTTGGGCGTGATTCACCGAGGAACTCGGACGGCTTCCACATAGCACACAGCCCAGAGGCTAACCCCCTCTAACCCCCCCTTTCCGCCACTCCATCTCGTTGGGCCAGCCTAGACCAACTGTGGCTCAGCAATCTCTAGCTGCGACGTCTCCCCAGGCCGCGGGTGGCAAAACCTGATGATCAGGGGTGACCCCCCGTCTCCCTGGCCCCAAGACACTGCCGTGTTGCCTCCTAGTACCCCATCGAGAATCGACATTCCCATCTCATTTTACCATCTGTGTGGGATCGATGTTCTGGAGGCTGGGATGATCCAGACTTTCCTGACTTCCTGATGGCAGGTATCCTTTCCTAGGACCCTCCAACGTGCCCTCCTCGCTACCAGCACCCCCCCCCCCCCAATGAGGTCCCCATGGCAACACCTGGGAAGTTGTGCGTCTCCACGCCACCGTCAGGGCTTCTTCTTAAAAGGTCCTCGAGCCAGGATGCTCCTGCCTGTCCACAAGTGGACAGGTGCTTGTCAAAGACATTTCACTCTCTCTCTCTTTTCTTTTTCGCCTCATCTCTCCTCTGTCACCGTCCCAGGTCATGCCATGCCTCGGACGCTTGAAAGATTGATAGTCACTGAGCTGCCCAAGACTGGACTGGACTGGACCTCACAGACAGTTTGGCCACCCACCTAAAACACTACGGTACATATGTATATCGCTTGTCGTCATCCTTCCCTACCTCCTCCCGTAGCTCGCCCACTGCCCGCCCCAACGCCCATCTGACCAGTCCTTTTCCCATCCTCGCCGTTTCTAAACAAAACCATCCAGATCGTCACCGGATCATCCATGCAAACAATCGGCCTTTTTCAAGCATGCTGATATAATCTCCATTTAAAGTATCATCTCCATATTGCTCCAACAGGGGACATCGAGAGATCGAGCGCTACTCGACGGCAAACGCAGGGCCCCCGGGAACTCGGTGGCGAGGCCTGCCAGCTCTGTGTTCTGTCGCCACGGAATTACCTTCGGACCGCAGTACCAGACACCACCCACCCCCTTTACCAAACCGTCAGGATCTAGCCATCACAGCTCTTTCTCAGGTCTGCCGCTTGTTTGTATTTCAGTCACGGATCATTTTTACTCTAGTTCAACTGGGTGAAGCTGCGCGCATATACGGGACTCAACCCACAGGGCCTGGCGCCTCTCGCCCCCTCGGCAACGCGGAGTAGCAAAAAGGTGTTTGAGGAAGTCGTGCTCTCTCAGCCACACCTGCCTCCCCAGTCTCAGCTCTGTTGCCCCTGTGGATACAAGGGCACCTAGCGGCTCCTCCTTCCCGGGGCCCCTACCATTGGGACATCGTCCATACCTAGGTAGTAGCATTTGCTCCCCGTCTTAAGGTCTGTCACAGCCTACCTAGGTACCCTCGACGGGCACCAGGCCACGAGTCTGCACTACGACAGGGCTAAAAGGGACGCTATACCACCGTGCTTGGGGTACCGAAACATCAACAACCGTTATTTGCCTCTGAGAACTCCTTACCTCAAGACTGGTTAGTTCCGAGCATTTCCTCTCGGTCCTTTCTAAACACGTCCACGCGACGTCTCCGCCTCGACCTCTCACGGGAAACTTCCCGACTGCCCTTACACCCCACGTCTTCTGCTTACACCCACAGTCTTCCATTCGTTTCGTACGTACACAGGTATATTGCCATGCTGTTCCAGCTAAGCTGTGCATGGCTGTTGCTGCATTAGGGGGTCTGTGCTGACCGTCGCGAAGAGTCTAGGACGTCCGGCTAGAGCTTCAATGGGTGCCGATCCAATGAGTTCCGCCAGTGATCTGCCAGCAAGCGCGTTCCTTCAAGCAGGTCCTCTAGACACCCAGCAGACTCCCATTCAGGGAAACCAAGGCGTCGAGATACAACAAGCGTATACGAATCAGCTTTACGGCCACCACCAGCCAGCTTTTCACTCGCTCTCCGAGATGGCACAACCGCAAATATCTGCCCGACCGGGCCCGTACAACATGGCTTCACTGGCAACTGCTCTGCCACAGTCACATTACAGGCAGGCTCCCCTAAACAACCCGCAGATGCGTTACAACCCTTCCGGAGCTTCGCCAAACATGCTTGGCCAGACGCAGCCCATGCATCAGTACGGCGGCCAGGGAACTTTGGGCCAGGTGCCAAACCAGGCGTACTACATGCAGCAGCCGCAGATTTCGCCTTACTACAGCTCTCCAATGTCGCCCTCCCAGCCCCAGCCAAGCATGTCACCGAGGACCAACATGCCGAGCATGCCTTACTACGGTAATCAGCTCATGGGAAATCAGCAGCTTCACTCCTCGATGGGTTACTACTACGCTCAAATGGCCCCCTTCCATTCACACGCCCAAACAACTCATAGCCAAGCGATGGTTGGCTCTTACATGCCTGTTCCAGGCTCGCAGGCTGAAATAAGGTCTGGACCTCAACAAGTCGGCGAAGGCGCGAACAGCGGCGCTTTTGCTGCTGCGCAGGAAACGAAGAATGGTATGTCGGAAGACGACACCACTGGGGATGAGAGCAAAGCTAAACAAAGGTGCAGGTTCAAGCGAAGGCCAGTCTAACGTGGTCCGTGGGCCTCCTCGAAAGCCTCGACAAAGCGGTACGTCCAGTTGTCGATGCCGATCAAAATTTGTTATCTCGCTAATTCTTTCGAAGGCCATGCCATTTGGATCGGTAACTTGCCGTCTCAGACAGACTTGATGAGCCTTGTGCATCACGTCTGCAAGGAAGCAGAGGGTCTCGAGTCTTTGTTCCTGATCTCGAAGTCTAACTGTGCTTTCGCGAACTACAAAGACGAGGTTTGCTGCTTGGCCGCCCAGCAGAAACTCCACGAGTCCAAGTTCCAATCCGTGAGGCTTGTGAGTAGACTTCGGAAGAACACCGTCGAAGGTGTCTCTGGAATCACGGCACCAACCGGCCCGTCGGCTGCGACACCTCATCATGTTCTCATGCCTGAGCCCAAGGAAGCCATGCCCGCCACCACGACAGAAGCTGAGCCAAGCAGCTCCGAGAATGGAACACCCTCGATTTCGAGCGCTCCGGAGACGAAGGTTTCTCCTCCTGCAGTCGACGGGTCCGTACAGAAGGACAAATTCTTTGTTTTGAAGAGCCTAACTGTCGAGGACCTCGAACTCAGCGTACGGACGGGTATCTGGGCTACTCAAGCTCATAACGAGGAGAACTTGAACAAAGCTTTCAAGGTATGTTACAACACAGTCTCGTGGGTCTGGACAAGTGGGGTAACTGACGTGAATGAAATCCAGACCGTTGAGAATGTTTACCTTGTCTTCTCTGCCAACAAATCCGGCGAATACTATGGCTACGCTCGAATGGTTTCTACTATCAATGAAGACCCAGCTGCGGCGATAGAGTTCGCCCCAAAGGTCCAATCCGTGAGCGACGTGGACTTACCAAAGGAGATTCCAACCGACCCAATGGACTCGACGCCCAAAGGACGTATCATCGATGATTCAGCGCGAGGCACAATCTTCTGGGAGGTCCTTCGTGAGGATTCTGATAATTCAGAAGCTGAGGAGGCTGCGACAATCGGTACAATCGCCGAGGTAGACACTGAGTCGAGCTTCAGCGGTGACATCGGACCGGAAAACAAGACTTGGGGCAAACCATTCAAGCTTGAATGGTTATGCACGACCAGGCTCCCATTCTACCGCTGCAGAGGCCTGCGAAACCCTTGGAACTCAAACAGAGAAGTCAAGATTGCCAGAGATGGCACGGAACTCGAGCCGTCTGTCGGCCGGCGACTCATTGGGCTCTTCAACAAGAATCTAAACGCTCCGGCAGCCAGAGGCCCGATGGGAATGGGAATGGCGCCCGTCCCGTTGTCACTGCCGCCACAGCAGCAACCAATGGCGCTCATGGGATACCCGCCCACATACCAGTAGGGTGCATCCTGAGAGCCTCCCGCGATTTCAGCTCAAACCGGATCTCAAGACGTTTTCATCTGAATCAGAGGACTATTCTCTGGCAGCGACTTCAGGACCCTCATATTCTCAAAGCCCTAGGCAGTTACTTAGTTTGTAGGCAGAAGGTCTCATTAGCACGTCAATGAGGATTTGAACATGGCTGCCAGCATGTAATCTCCAACTGGATTGGTCTGGGGGAGCTGGAGTGAGTAGAGCTTGGGTTTAATATGCAGGTTAATTGGTGATGGGGCTGCTGCTGGACGCATAGTTTGTTTTCCGTGTGGATAAGGGGTATTTTTAAAAAGGTTGCCGGCGTTTGGTATCTCAGGCGGATTTCTGGGATGTCACTTGTCTCCGACTGTAGTATCGTATCGTCGCGAGATCACGATAATGTTCAATCTTGAGACATCAAACTCGTTGCAGGCCGACTACATAGGCGCCGCACTGGGAGCTGCGGTCACGAAACCAACTTGACGCCACCTCCTCCTGTCTTGCCCCCCCCCCTTCGCACTGCCTTTCCCCCCCGCCTCCTGAGAAACCTCAAGGCATGTCGTCCAATCCTGCCGAAGCTTAACCGTTGGCTGTCAACGGGAGGCGAACTCGGCTAACAAACTCTATTTCCACGCTGCCCCACAAGTCTTCCCGGCATTTAGGGTTGGAGAATACAGTTCACAGGGGTCCAGCTCTCAGTAGAAGAGAGTCAGAAACTCTGGGAATATAATAACCCTTTATTAGTGAGTGAACTGAATGATTTACACATTACAAGGTTTGCATTATAGTGCTCTGGAAATAGCCTCGCACTATACAGATGCGTCTACTTACAAATCTTTATCAGGACACTTGCTATAAACATGATGTTTCCCAGACAGTCTTTTATTACTACAAGCTACCTAGGTACCTGGGAGACATCAAGTCATTCGGCTTAGGTGTACTGTGGAGACAGGACGAAAGCGTTCTAGGCAGACTTCAGGACATCCTGCACAAACTTCGTGTGCATGACCGCTCTGTTAGAGTTGCGCTGGAGGTTTGTTGCCATGGCCAAGCCCATTGAGCTGAGCCCTGTAATCCGGTCAGAAAATTGAATCTTGTGGCTTTCTTCTTGATGCAAATTGTTCACACTTGTATCTCTCTTGGGCCAGCAGAGTGGCTTCGTGCCGATCCAGCCCCAGTCTAAGGTGCTCAGCTGTTTCGGTAGGGTTGTCCACGTCTGGGAGCTTTGATCGTTGCAGACTTAACAATGATATTGAAACTGCAGGTTTGTTTCTGGATAACTGAGCGGACAAGAGGTGACCTTGGCGCCAGTCGCGTTGGGAAATGCGCCAGACCAACAAGACATGAATAACGGACGGCCAGCAGCTGGCCTTGGCAGCAATCCTATCTCGTTATTTGAGTACTTAGACTACTTATCCAAACACGCTGGTGGGCCGTGGCATCAACCTTGGTTTTTGCGATCTCAAATAGTTTTAGGGGTCTACAGCTTTTCACATTCGCAAGCAGCTAAGCTTTTCTCACTCCACTTCCTTTTTCCTAAACATTTTGATATTGATAGAAATACTACATTAATAAAAAGGATGATCCAGTCAAAATAGTTGCCAGGCTGTTCCATGCAAGACGCCCTCGATAATCAAATCAATGCCGCAAAAGTCAATTTAATCCCATCCAAAAGCATCATTGGAATCCTCAGGTCAGAAACTCATTTTCGACGGCATGTATTGCCAGGTGTGTTGTGTTAATGAATGGAAGTCAAAGCATTGCACTCGGTATGCTCGTAGCTTTACATGCAAGAACTGTTTACAGGATGGCGATGCGGCGGCCCTCCTGCTTCTTGACCTTGGGGACGGTGATGCTCAGGACGCCGTTGTTGAGGTTCGCAGTGACCTGCTCCTGGTCGATGCGGCTGGGGAAGCTGAAGGTGCGGTGGAAGGAGCCGACAGACCGCTCCGAGATCCAGTACCTCTCGGCGGGCTTCGACACCTCCTGCTGCTTGCTGGTCTTGGTCACCACGGTGGAGGTGCCCTGTTCCCTGGCCTTCTCGGCCTCCTCGTCCGAGACAGTCGCCTTGTGTGAGTTGCTGTGCTCCTTGTCGCCCTCGGTGATGGCGCCGCTCATCTGGACATTGCCATCCTCGGGTGGTGTGCCCGAGGTGTAGTGGCGCTCCACGCGGCCCGAGATGACGATTGTCGAGTCGTCGGTGAACTCGATGTTGATGTTGTCCTTCTCAATTCCCGGGAGCTCGCCGTGGAGCTCGTATGCGTTCTCTAGCTCCTTGACATCAAACTTAGGGGTGAAGGCGGGGAGAGACGCAGCGCGACGGCCCGTCTGCCTCTGGTTCTGCCCTTGCTGCGTGGCCTCCCGGGAGTAGTTGTCGTAATCGTCCAGGAGACGGAAGAGAGGGGTGAAGGAGGACTCAGGAGCGTAGTAGGATCGAGGGAACAACGACATTTTGGCTGTGGTTGTGATAGGTCGAGAGATCTTGACGATGGTTGATGGTGTGCGGAAAGTGCGAGGAAGTTGCTTGTAGACAGTTTTTGTAGAGTGCATGAAGGTCTTTGCTTGTTTGTTACAGTGTTGATGGTGATACAACATGAAGTGTTGAGGAAGGAGAGATTCACTACATCTTTATACTTGAGAAGGAGTGGGTGGTCACGGCATTGTTGAAGCTTCGCGAAATCCGTGGAACGACGAGGCTGCAACGAGACATAATCACCACGACACGTCCAGAAGGCTGTAGCAAAGCGTGGATGTTTCCATGGCCGTTTTCAGAGATCACAAATGTGGCACTTTTCCCAGTGCAGCCGTGTCTAGAAGCTAGGAGAAGGTGCGCCCATGAAGGTCTCACCACCGTTGAGGCTTCGTGATGCCGCTGGAAGCCGCTGGAATATTCCATAGGATTCCACAAGGAACGCCACACCACCAACGCCCAAACTCAGCCCTCACAAGCAGTCCCTCACGAGCTTTATATGTTAGTGAGCTGCAAGTGATTTAGCAGTTAAAATATGGATAGTCTCTGAGCGTTTACCACTGTATGAAGGGACCGTACGCCTTCGGGTCGTCTACGGATTAAGAACAACACCACCTAAAATATAGATAAATTAAAAATTCTCTAGCTCTTTAAGACTTAAAGGTACTAGAGTAAGATGTAGTAGGTAAAAATGTAGCTAGGGCTAAAAAAAGTGTTGTATTTAGGAGAAAACTACTAAAGTATACTACTAAAACGTTACTTAGGCTTTATAGTATAAAGGCTCGAAGTTTATACTAAATATAGCAGATTTTACAAGTAAGCTTACCTAAGAAAGAAAGAGAGAAAGAAAGACTCGACCTTTATAGGCCTAGGTAGTAAGTTTAAGTGTAGTAGCCTTATCGATAAGGGCCCCTTAACTACCCTATATATTACCCTTTACTACTACTCTACTAAAAGATATTAATACTTAATGCTATATATTATTATAAAGTCTTTATAATAGGCTATAAGGCCTATACTATTATAATTAGTAAATAGGTAAGATTTTAAATTTAGTACGATATTAATTATAGCTAAAGTAGGTAGGTAATTAGGTACTTTAACTCTTTCTCTTTTATAATAAAAGAGAGTTATATTTCTAAGTAAAAGAAGTAATATAGTTTAAGTAAAAGAGATAGAATACCTAAATTTAACTAATTCTTATATAATTA
Source organism: Diaporthe helianthi (assembly GCA_001702395.2). Classification (NCBI taxonomy): domain Eukaryota; kingdom Fungi; phylum Ascomycota; class Sordariomycetes; order Diaporthales; family Diaporthaceae; genus Diaporthe; species Diaporthe helianthi. The sequence goes on along the minus strand of MAVT02000947.1, from coordinate 8,428 downwards.
ATATTATAAAAAACACTATATATACTCTTAATTAAGCTAGGCCTAAATATTACATTAGTTTTACCTATAAATAGGTAGTTGTCGAGTAAGTCGTGTGTAAAGGTAGTTGTGTAGCTTATGTACTGCATTTAACCCCTAAGTACCGGGTCTCTATAACCCTAGTTGCGCGTTCAAGGAGATATAAGCACTTGAGTACAGTAAGAGATTCAGGACCAGTAAAGCTCGCGAGTCCATGACTGGAGATGTGCAAGGTGACGACAATTTGACGGTTTATGAATTTCAGAATGTCAGGGTGTTTGCTATTCGGCGTGTTACATCGGTGCGTGACAAGATCTCTAAACCGTCTGTTCTGGCAGTTAGAGGCGCGGGGAAGTGGCAAGCTGATCGCAGAGGACCAAGACAAGGGTTCTGCCTCTCCCCCCCCTTTTTGGTCTTGCATTGGTCCCTCTCTGCGATCGTTAATCCCTGGACTGTCTGGCTGTGTGCCCTTCTTTACCACCCTGCTGGAACACGGACCCTTTCTTGCAGATCTTGAGAAATAGGGCCCCAATGCGGATCGCTACACGGCATCATGCATTCGACCGACGTGCATCATGATGGGACCACACGCTCCTGCAGGGCTCGGAGCAAGAGCATTGGAGCCGAGGCAGGGATTGTTCCGTAGCGTAACGTTGAGAAGGACCCAAGAGGCGCAGCTGCTATGTGGTGCCCATCAACTTCCTAAATACCTAGCTAGGTACTTAGTTTACGAGAGGCCGTCCCAGCGAATGCTACCTCGCAGGAAGTCATCTCCCAAAAGAGCTTGCATCCTTAATTATTGTTTGCAAAGCCTCTCAGTTTGGATAGTCTTGCGCAGAGGCCCGGATGCATCCGACACTCTCGGATGATTGATCCATCCTCTATATGACCTCGACCTTTCCCAGCATGGTCGTTTAGCTCACTCGAGCGGAGAATTATGGTCACCCTTGGAGAGTCAGCTTTTCTGCAAGTCTCCGACCAACCAGTTTCAACGATGATGATTGATGTTCAACGCTGGCTGAAACATTGTTGGTCGGCAGCCATAAGCCGACTGTTTTCGGTCTCGGGCCTTTGTTGGACCTAGAGCACCCAGAGCATACCGCCAGTCTGACAGCATAGGCAGGAGTGGTTTTTGGTTTTCAAGCTCCAGAAATGAAGTGCCTCGGATGTACTGTGTAAGCAGTACCTTGTCATGGCTGGCACATGGCTGGCATGACTCGGCGGTGGCAAAACATCGGCCCTCGAGCTTCCACTTGATGGCGGATATGAGGCTGATTACTGTGGTAGCATGCAGCCACTTTACCCTCGTGTGCGTCTGCCTGTTTCGACGCGCGCGTTCCGGGCTCTTTGTGCCAGGAAGCACTACTGCGCACCAAAGGCCGCCGCCGTACTATGGCATAACAAGGGGGCACGAGGACCCCTTGCTGGCCCCAGTCGTCCTGCTGCTGTGGCGCCGTACCTGCATTCCTTCTGCAGGTCATGCGTTAGCGAGACCGAGAATAGCCTCGAGCGAGGGTGCTGCATAGTACTCCGTAGTGGAGGTCACCATCAGGGCAGGCCAGACACGTGACGGGTATTGGCAGGCGCAGCAGCGCATTGGACACGGCGGAAGGTGTAGTCTCACACTATTGGCTTGCTAAGCCGAACTGAGGTGACATCGACTTTCCATGTCGGAAAACTTTAAAATCCGATCCCTCGGATCCCGGGCTTGAGAACTGACGAAGTCTCTACCTCACCGGGCGCCGCCGGCACCTGCCAGCTGGCGGTACTGTGTAGCCGATGCTGTTACAGATGGCCGAGAAGAGCGGTGAAGGTCTTGGATGGCGAGTATTGTGGTGAGGTTGGCGTCCATGAATCGGCTGACAGCGTAATTTGGGGAAAAGGCAAATCTACTGTGCAGTTCCATGAGGGCTCCAGCGATGGTGCTTGCAGGTGCTTGCAGCGACTCTTTGTGTAAGCTGGCTAGCTTCGCGAGCGCCTGTTTCGCTCCTGCATTGGTGTGCATAAGCGTGCATGTAGGCTGGGCTTGAGGCGGAGAGGTTGGAAACTACTTGGGCGAGGAGCGAGACTGGCGCCATGGGTGAGGACAAGCGCGGAGGGGAACGGCATCGACGGCGGCAGCGTGACAGGTACGATCGGCAGCTACTGTAGTAGTTGGATCGTTTACCACGAGCGACTGGGGGTAACGACACAGGCCTGGCTCGTACATAGTGTACCAGGAGCGGGAATGCCCGGCACGGGCTAGGAAAGACCAGATGAAAGTCTATCTCGCATGGAGCTTTCCTTGCCTCAGGATGCCCCACAGTTATCGGGTGCACATGTACGGTCCAGATGTCGTCGCAGGGTCGAGAACAGCCCATTCTCTCGATGCCAGGGGCCAGGTGTATGTCAATCGGTGATGCCATGATGAGACGAAACAAAAACGCAATACTGTGTATGGACCAGGCACGACTCCAGATGTCCAGATGTCCCCTCTCTGACCCACCCCCCACCTGCCTCAAGTGCAGCTTGAAGTTGAAGTGCTGCCCTTACACGTGTAGTGCAGTGTAGACATCTGGAACCCTGCTCGGATCTGAGAGGAGCGTTGGGTCTGACTACACTACTCATTATTTTATTAAGTACATAATTAAAGCACGGAGTATCCTACTGTATGGAAGTAGTGTACACTGTACTCCATACACTGTACACTACTTCTGCCAGACTTTGCGACCTCGACTAGGCCTGATGGGGTAACTCGAGCTTCCGTCCAAGCAGGGCCTGTCCCCGCGGTTCGTGTTTCTCCCGTCCCCGTTCAACCGTGCCGGCCGACTTTACCTGTCCCTTCCAGGTCACTGGACGAGTGCAATATCGCCGGCAGCACAGTACCTACCTACTCAAGTGCCTAGGTACCCGGGGCGACGCACCCACCCAGTCACCACGTTGCACTCACATTGTCATCTGCGCCCTTCGGCCTCCCTTCCCACCACCACCATCATCGACACGACCACCACAGCCAGCATCTCAGCTTCCTGCCCTGGCACACGGCGCTGATGCGCCGACATCTGCGGCTGTGGCGGCAGCCCAATCAGCCCAATCGCCGACCTCCACGATACTGTCAGACTTTGTAGTGGTCCGGCCAACAGTCACCACCGCGACCCAATGGGCCGTGGCCCGTAGGATTGTGTCTTTCCGACATGTACGCCTTCCTGCCATTCTCGTTGGTTGGCGCTCCTCCATCTAAAACACGCTACCCCCCGCACCCGATGCGGAGAAGCCCAACAGTGCGGCCGGCAGCATTGGCTCACCCTGGCTTTACACTACGTGTAGATTCTGATAATCCCCGATGGGTCCGACAACAACCACAGCAGCGCCCGACCAACCCCACCCCACCCCTCATGTCAGCTGGCTCGTCGGCTGCTTTCCGGCCCGGTGTCTGTCCGTGCTATGAAGCTCTAACCTGGCGATGGTTGCCTTGCCTTCGATTAACAAGCCCAACCTCCAAAAATCCTTAGGCTGGGGGATATCATGAACATAGTCACCGCCATTGTCAGTGCTCACCCGGACACTTGAGACATGCCGTCATAGAACGCGAAAGTAAGCGCGCCTTCGAGACGTTGAGACGGTGGCTTGGCCAGCTTACTCCCTACAGCTCGACGTCCGACGCCATTCATGTCGCTGACGATCCGGTCCCCGTTCGCCGCAGCACGAGCTTATTACAGAGAGACCGGATTGAATGTCGACGGTCCGAAATGCCTCCGACCAGGCCCATCATTTCTCATGCGCTCCCAAGGTAGTGAGCCTATATGGGGTCCTACTCTCTGCGCTCCCATTGGCGAATCCTATCTGCAGTATACACTGTAGCTGCAAGCATTTCATAAGTTGGTCCGCCTGGGACCCAGGACTGGTGCCAACTGGCACTGTGGATAATCCAGCCAGCCAGCCAGCCAGCCAGCCAGCCAGCCAGCCAGCCAGCATCTGCACCTGGCTGCGGACCGCATCAGTCCAGGATCCCAACTCTGATACGGAGTAGCTTGGGCTGCAACCAAAGCCCTTGGCCGTCAAGCTGGTGCTGCAAAATGTCCCGATTGCAGACGTCAACGCACAGGATCGAGATAACCATGTGCCACGAGTTGACAGGCTGTGGAAACCCGCTAATCGATGTTGTGCCATGATCTCGCGGCACCGAGGTGTCACTGCTTCGACATGTCAGGCGACCCAGCGGCCGGGCCGTCTGGAGCATGCCGCTCGCGCAGTCCACCAGGATAGCCTCGTGCCAACGAAGCCTGTTCCTGGCCTCCGTCGTCGACGAGGTGTCAGAGCGGCCTGCCGTGCCCACCACAGACAACACACCCACCACCGATGTCCATCCCAATGTCCGAGTCGAACCTTTTGCACCCTCTTGAGAGCTGCAATCGCAATCACGGCAATTATGCTGTGATTGGTCACCTGCGAGAATCAACCAGGCAGAGTGCTGGAACGGTAGGCACCATGTCAGGGCACCTAGGTAGGTACCGCGGGACATGCTCCATCTGACCAGGACATCCCGGCAAGCAGAATTTACAGTACTGTGTACTCTGCGTGGCGTCCCACTTACACGCTTAGCTACATACATGGTATGGTACTTGTAGTGTACACTACACCGACATACTGCAGGCCCCACCACCATCACCCAAAAGCTCTCGAGTTTGCACCCATTGAAACAGCTAATAAATCTCTGGCTGGCTGGTCATCCCCTCCCTCTCACCCACAAGTACCCCTCGCACCATCTCATGATAGGCAACGCAAACTTGCTTCACACCATCGCCGTGTTGCTCCCGCACCCGAACCCGAGCAGGTTTTCTAGGCGGGGCAACCTTGTCCGTCACGACCAGCGCCGGACCAGTTGCCTGGTATAATACCTACTGGGTCGCGTTTCCAGATGCTCTAGATCTGCAGTGGCAGACTGACTGCCTCTGTCAGTGTCTCCCTCCGTCGATCCTGGGGATTTATAGCGTCTTGCAGCGACGAGGCCCACGTTATCCTTTTCGTTCACGTTCTTTGTGAATACTCATATTCTTTTCTCCTTTCTTTACTTGGTACCGACATCTTCGCCTGGGGACGTCGTTTTCCCTCATCCCTGCTCTCTGATTTGGGTCGTACGTATGTCTTGGTCTCCTCCACTTGAGCCATCTAGTTTTCGCCCCGCCCCATGGCCCCCTCAACTTTTTTTCTCTTCTCTTTTACTTTTTGCCTTTTCGTCCCGCGACGGCAGGTCCCACTGAGCTACTATCCGGCAAGGCCAATTTTGAAATTACCTGTCCTGTTCACACCTCCTGGCCGTCTTGAAGCACCTTGCCAGTGACGTGAGGTTTTCACTTCTTCACTGATTTTCTAATGCGTGTGGATCTGAGGACAAGATCAATAATAACTCCAGAACTGACTAGTGTCGCATAGGACTTTTGCAGGGAGGAGTGAAGCTCCAGTATCCTCATGAAGTCCTCCCGATCAGTCACCGCCGCCGTGGAAAGTGATCGAGGAACCAAAAACAGGGGCTCCAGCCGATAGAACAACTCATTACAAGGCTATAAGTGTCATTTCATGAGGAGCAGCGTTTGGAACAGCCTCCCATGTCGACCTTTGACCTGCAGCCTTTGTCTCAAGGAGGAGACGACTCGTTGTCGGGTCAAGGTCTGCTGCCCTCTGGTAACTTCGGCGGCGTCCAGCAGGGTGCAACAATCACCGTCACCTCAACAGTACAGTCCAGCACCACACCCGTTGCGGCCGGTGGGAAAACACCTGGCGCCAACTCGGGCGACACCGCATCGCCCGACCCTACGCCCGCACCTAACAATCTCAATAACTCCGACTCATCAGACGGGAACCGGACGACCATTATCGTCCTCAGCACAATCTTGTCGGTCGTCGGTGTCATATTAATTGTAGGCGCCGCCCTCTTTTGTCTACGATGTCGCCGGAGACGGTCAAAGCTATTCAGACGTGGAATAACCCCCATCGACGATGATGAGATTGAAACTTGGAAGAGCAGCCGCCGCGAGAAGGAACTAGGCGACGATGCACGCCAAACTATGCACGGCGACAACAACGGGCATGTCAAGCACGAATCAGTCAGCTCTACCAGGAAGTCGACCAGTGTCATTGTCTACTCCAATGTTCGCAAGTCAGAGGAGCGTTCACCTAGGTCGCCGCGCACGCAATTTCAATATGGCAAGAGAAGCCTTGATGGACGAAAGATCAGCTTCGACAAAGAGTTGCCACAAACGCCAATACAAGCGAGGGCACCGAATGCTCGCGAAGGCCTTACGGACGATGCAGTCCCCGGCGATGACCCTTTCATTCAGCATCCTCGGCGACAAACCTCACGTCTTGCTAAGACGCCCCCCAACCATCCCCAACATCCCAGACATGTGCACACACGGACGCGATCGAGCTTCAGCCTGCGCAGTCTTGGTGATCACACAAGAGGTTATGACTCTGAAGTCGAACTGACACCGCGGACCTCCCATGACTGCCACGAATACCAATCAAGGCGTTCTAACGACCATCACTCCCGAGTAATTTCGTCTTCGTCGATACCGCCAAGGTTGTCACCATCGAATGATTGGCCTGGGTCACCCCAACTGCGCCAGGATATGATCGGACGAGCCATCGGTTGAAGCCCGCGGTGCTGGATCTCGCCCTTGGCCGAACCACGTGTGTCGGCACTACGGTCGAATCCCCAGTCACACGAATCCATGATGAATCTCGATGCATCTTTTAAATGCGCATATCCCGAGTAATACACACGGTTTGAATGGCAATGGAAATCCACGGCATTGGATATGTCGTCTGTTACCCTGTCACGTCACGTCAAATGTAACCTCGGTTGATCAGTCGTCGTCGTCCGAAAAACCTTGACGTGAAGCGTCCGTCCAAGCTGTTTCAGGAACTTGGTCCGAAGTCCGCGCTGGCCTGTCAAGACGGCAGCGCTGGGGATTCCGGGGGTGTTCAGCCTCGGCCGGCAGTAACATCTCGTCACATCTCGTTCGAATTTCAACCTTGGCGTGCCGCTGGCATCCTGCCATGTGCCCCTGGACGTGAACATTGGTCGACCACCATTCTGTGGTCAGACCTAGTTCCTCCCAAGCAATTTATCGATCTCGCGCGCCACTGTCGCAACAAGGACGGTGGGAAGAGAGAGCTAGATGAGACATGGTCTCAGTGTTAAGCCTCTACTACCCTTGCCATCTTCATTACATCAATCCTTCATACCCTTCCTCTTTTTCATCATACGTTATCATGACACACTTTGCGGAGGATATACCCCAAATCCGAGGGCCAATGCGAGGCGCGACAACGATACCTAGGTAGCTCGGTATCTGTCTGGCGGTGTTTGGCAGGCCTCCAGACAATCAGGGCTTGTTTTTTATTACGACACTACTAGTTCTCCTTACTCGAGGCAGTATGGCCTTGTTTGTATATCATCATCTACGTCGAACAACACTCGTTTCAGCGCATCCTTCTCATCCACAAGAAGCCAAGTTAGCACACTCGAATTGTTAACAACATGAGCGATCTCGTCAGAATGGACACTAGATATCACAACCATGGGTTAAACTCGCGAGCCAAAGCGTATCTGGTCGTCATTCCAAAGCAACCGTCTGCAGCATTGCAGTAGGTTGAGCTTTCCTCGTAACAGAATAGATTGAAGATGCCTCTTAGTAAGCTGCTGTTCTCCATCTCCACACTCGCACTTGTAGGTAGATGGTGAAGTACCGGGGCCATCCTGTCCGAAATAGTCTTGTATCGAATCACGCGACGTTTTGCGGCTCTTTTGACCAGTCAGTCAGTCTGCAGTGAGCCAGAGGGAAGCGACGGTGGCCGGCGACGGCGACGCATGTGTGTGAGCGGGTGCGTATATCTTGGGTTCTTCACCTCGCGCAGGGTGTGAAGCGCCACATGCCATGTGACGTTAACAGGCACAGGCACGGGGGGAGGGGGGGGGGCACGGTCGCCTACGTGATCAGCAGGCAGCCGGAGGTCTGTGGGTTGCGACAAGGTGAGGTACATAGTATCGGTGTTCGAGCAAGTTGCCGAACCTTGATCCCACTCTTTTTGGGCTCCCACGGGCCACGGCTCCCACCCACTCCTCCCCCATGTCTGACAGGTAAGCCCATCAATTCAGCCTCATCGGCAATCTGACAGCAAATACTCTGGCGTTACAATGCCACGAGTATCATGAGCATGTGGCTGACTGGTGTACAATACTGAGGGCGCCTGGGCAGGTAGACGGGTCTCAAGGACTGGCCTCAATGTGGTATTCCTCACGATGCCTCCTGCAGCTGCCGAGTCAGCTCTGCACCTACGTGTAATGCACCTCTTCTGGCCGTGGATTATCAGTCGGCAGTTGGATTTATTAGCATTTGAGTCGCACGGGATCCGTTGGCCTTGTCAG
>MAVT02000946.1:0-18674 GCA_001702395.2 Diaporthe helianthi | reverse complement strand
CTATAGTTATATAAGTAACTACTAATTAGTATTAGCTAGTACTTATAATTATAAGGGGTATTAGGTAGTGTTAATATTACTTATATTCTATAGGCTATTTATAGTAAGGCTAGCCTACCTATAAGAAGTAAAGTTTATAGCTAACTAAGCCTAATATTACTTTACTATACTTTTAAAAGTTAGTTTACCTTAGAGTATATAGTTTAGTGTTGGAAGGGTTAGATTTTAGCCGGGAATTTCTTTGTGGGATTTATTTTATATAGGGATTTTAGAGACTATTTTAGTCTTCGCTGTGTAACTACTTTACTAGCTTTAACGGCGCTATTAGAAGCGAGGCTCGCTAGCCTCGTCTATACGGCTATTACAAGGTTTAAGCCTTGTAGTGTCTATTGTATTAACTTTTTACTACTATTAGCACTATATTATTTTTTAATATTAAGTCTTTAAGTGTTTATTACTATATAAAGGGACTGTATATACCTTTGGGAGTATACGGCTTAAAAACGAAACCACTTACATTTATGCCCCTTAGATTGGTAGGGCACAAACATTGGAGATGCTTCATCAAGCTTTTTTGATTCTGGAGGCATTCATGGATAAATTGGACTTGTAGGAAAGCTTGGGGCCACTTGAACAGCCGTCGAATACACTAGTTGTATTGATTGTCTCTACCGTACTGTACAGTTCGGGGCCATGAAAGAACCCGCTTGAAGCGGCATTCGGAAATAGAGGTGCTTCTGGCGAAGTGATCTCTTCGAGCGAATTTATATCTTCTAATTTACACGAAGAAACTGTTATGCAGGGTGAAGAAGTAAAGGTTGATTTACGATCTATGCCTTTTGCTGCCCAAACCCCCTCCCTAATCTAAGCATTTGGTCCCTTAGGTAGGTCACGATGCTGAAGACTTATTCCGGCTTGATGTTGTGTCCACGACCCACCATTTCTCCATTCTAGAAATCACACCGACTAACCATGGAATCCTCGTTGCTGCTTGGAACTGGGACTTCGGAGAATGATTACTGATCTGCAAGCCTTTAGTCCTCAGATACCCTGCGGGGGCGCGCAGGTGCCATATCAACATTGAATCGAGCGTTCCATTTTCGACTGCAGCAAGCGGTATTTGCAATTCTGATAAGACACCATTGGTTTCGAGGCCATTGATGGGACAAGAACCGCGCCACCAGGACATAATGAATGACGGGCATCTTAAAGACAAGCGGGATTCGCTGAGATTGCAGACAGCAACATTGAAAGGTGTAGAATGTGGCGCCAGGGTCGATCACTACCAGTAGTTAGTACGAGCATCAACATTAGGTTCTCCGTCCGGAACACCGACCCGCAAGGTCTCAAGCATCCCCAGCTCGACGGCACATGCAGCCTGTGGACGATTTAGATGCAAACAATTACAACAAGGCTGCCTAGGTCTACATAGCTTAAAGCTCAAGAGGACTAAGCGAATTACACATCCCGACACGAGCTTATCCCAAGTAAGAAAACAGCTATTCTTTGTAAGCGGGTGTTCACATAATCACCTAATTTAGCTATGCGGGAGGGTTGTGGTACCTTGTCTCTCCCAGACAGTGTTTACGCTCCCGTGAGTCAGGGGATGTGCATTCAATTGATTCACTCCCATCAATGAGGTCATTATTCACATCTAAACATCACCATCCTGCGGCCCCATCGAGTAGCAGCATTCACGAAAGGCACATGTGCCCATTGCCGGCCGCTAGTGCCATTATCTTCATGGTTTTGCACCGCCCATAAGCCCCGGGGCCCCAACGGCGATATTGTACGTTTCAAGCTGCCAGCCCCGGTACTTTCAGAGATCTGAGGCCAACCCCACCCAGGTGCCATCACCCACGGCTCGTGCTCGAATCCTCTCGGAGAACCTATTCTGTAGATAGGATCTTCGTCTTATTCAGCGGAAGTGTTTGAATCTTCAGAACCAAAGATGGTGGGCAGGCGTGCTTGTGACAACTGTCACAAGCGAAAGGTATGTCTGCTGACCAGCCTCTAGCTCGTCTTCCGGACAACAAAAAAAGGCCTTTCGGACAGCCCCCTTGGCGCTCGCCCGTTGGACGTCGCCTGGCCACGAACTGTTGCGAGATTGATCCTTCCGGCAGGTTGGTGCGCCGTTTACGGGCACATTGACAACCCCGGCTGCTGTTGATCCTCCACTCACTTTGTGGCCCGAGGCTCCGCCACATGCATACCTCTCTTCTGGCAGCCATGGGACAGTGTCCCTCGTACCATCAGAATCGACACTGACTTGGCCGTCTCCCCGTAGATTCAATGCGATTCGACAGACCAAGAAGTTCCATGTAACTGGTGCAGCCACCATGATCTTATGTGTACCTTCGACCGCGTGAGCCGCAGACGGAACACATGCAATAAGAAGAAAACTAGGTAAATGGTAAAACTTTGTTGGATCTCTTCCTATCACACTTTGCTTATCTCACTTCTAGCGGAAATAGCAAGAATATCGTTGAAAGCCTGTCTCTTCGGCTGAGGAGCCTGGAGGAAACATTTCCTCCATCATCGGCACAGCGCACGCCGCCTACACCCCCAAATTAGGTTATACTCACAATACCCTCGGGTCCCTATCTTCAAGCGCCCTCGATAGCAAGGAACTAGTTACTAGCCTTACTAACTACGAAGTTTATAGAGGTATTTTCAAATCCTATCCCTACTACATTTCTATAATCTAGCTTTGCGAGGTTAATACCTCCTTATAGTACAAACTACTTAATTATTATAAACAACGTCTAGACTACCCTAGTCGCACTAAGTATTAAAGTCTTTATAGCTATATATAATTACAGGAGAAGCTCCTATATAAAGAGTAGTACTCCTACGCAATTAACGCCTATTTTACGTGTAAGTACAAAGACGGCGGTAAAAGGGTAAATAGGAGGGTAGAGGGATATTAGTTGATCGGGACTAATAAAGGGTGAACTGAAGATACGACTAAAGATACGGCGATCGTGTAATGCTACGAAGTACCTACTAATATAGCCCTTAAAGTCTTACTTAGTTTTTATACTAGCTAGTACGCTAGCGATACTAGCATTATTCTATAAGATATCGAGTTATAACTTACGCTAAGTAAAAGAGGTAGCTAATACTTTAATAGATATAAGGTTATTAAAGTTAAAGTATATATATATAAGTAATTTAAGATTAGACGTAATTACTACCTTATTAATAAACTCCCTAATAGTAGATCTAGTATACTCTTCTAAATAGTATACTATATATATTATTACGCTAGTTAAATATAGTAGTTTTATTAAAGCGATACTAATACTATAGTTACCGCTAGTAACGATAAAAACTTAGCTATCTTAGCGAAGTATATTAGCCTTAGTAAATGTTAGCTTAGGTAGCAACTACTAGTTTTTAATATCTACAATTTGGTTATATAACAATTAGCTGAAGAGCCTCGAGAAGTCAACGATGGTATTAGGCATTCTGACGAAGTTGCTGACGCAGGGCGCATGCGTTGTCCTGGTGGTTTGGTATGTCTAATTATGTGTTGGCTGCCAACTGATGTCGATTCAGGCTCGGGATTAGCAGTTTTCGAGTGACCATGTCCGAGCTTTTGAAGCGAGATACAGTGGGCCGCGGCGGAGTTGCCAGGGGTGGCCCTTGCTCAGGATCACATCATCAACACACCTCGGCATGGCAGAGTCGCATTGACGGGTAGAGGTCGGAGATAACGGCCTATCTACCTCTAAGACTACCTAGGTATATATGTATGGTGGCTCCTGCGGACCATGCCTTGTCAAGTAATATTGTCTCCTGAATCCGGCCCCTCAGCTGCATTAACACACAGCACCGAGGCCTAATGAATGGTAATTATAGGTGATAGAGTATGGACTTATATATTAAGAAAATCTCAAATTGTACCTGGAGTAGATGGTCCCAGTTCCAGCTCGCCGATTATCCTTTTCGGACAAATAGGGAATGACCTCGGTCGGCATTTTCGATGTTTTGCACACGGCAAATGCGGTTCTCGCAACAGCTGGGCTCATCCGACTTCAGATGTAGACAGTCCATCATTCCAGTCAATTCAACTAGCCAGCAAGCCTGGCTTAAGTAGCTTGTCTTTAGACCTTCCTTTCTTTTAACGAACTTAGCAGCGCGATGATCTCGGGAAATGATTACGCGTACGGCTAATTAGTCAATCCCAAGAACAAGTTTATTAGACGCTGAAATTATCACGCCTCCTCGCAAACTAGCCTTACACTATCTGCGTCTCGCATTCTAAGTAGAATTTCCAGATTTACATTGTTAATACACTTAATAGCGCGCTCTCTCGCGGCTTCTTCTATCTCGCTATAGCGCTTTTTAACTCTAAAACGATAAGTTTTTAATAAGTATACTAAAACCGCTACTACTTTAACCTTAGAAAACCTTTCTCTAGGGTAGTTTTAAGGCCTATTAAACTAAGGGAAATAAGTATAGGGGAGTAGTATCTATAATTCTTCGCGAAATTCCTTTAAACTAGTATTGCTTTCTCTATAAATAGTAACCTATTTTAATAGCTTCTAGATAAAGGAATCTATCTAATACTTTAAGTAGGTGTGAATTGCGAGGAGGTAGAGAGAAGTACCTACGCTAGGTAGGATAATTAAAATCTTATTACCTAATTAAATTATTTATAAGTAATCTCTTACCTATTTAGGTAAAGATATAATAGATAGATATAAATGTAGCGTTTTAAGAAGAACTACCTAGTAATGTTTTAACTAAGTAAATATAATATTGTAATTCTATTAACTAATAGTAGAAGCCTTTATAGCGTTAAGTATTAAGAGCTCTTTAGCTACCTAGGCTTAGACTTTAGAATAGGTAGCTAAGATAAGTATAGTAAATACTAGAGTATTAGTAGTTATATTATAACTAGTAAAGTTAATTATAAAAAGGTTCCTAAATATCTTATTAATTAAAAGTCCTTACTTACTATCTTTACTTTCTTTTAAGTAAAGTTACGCTATAATTTCTTACTTATATATATTAAGTATATATATAAAGAAGCTTATAAAGCTATTAAAATTAGGCTTATTACTCTTAAAGGTACTAGTTTTATTATTAAGTATTTATACTATATATTTCTTAAATAATCTTACTATATTACTAATTTATATAAGGTTCTTAAGTACTAGTAAGCCCTAGAGGTATTTATATAGTAGGACTATTATAAAAATAGCGTTATTAAAGACGGTTTATAGGATATTATAGTAGCTATCTACCTTATCCTATATATTAATAGTATCTATAGAGCTATAAACGTTATATAACTTCCGAAATCTAGTTATTGTAAGAATATTAAGCGAAAGGGTTTTCATATTCTTCTATATACTTCTAATTCCCCCTATTAATTAAAAAGGGCTATACTAAGATAGTAATATAGCTATAGCTTAGCGAAGACTTTTATCCTAGATAAAAGATATAATATACTCGTTAAAGGGTACTACTAGAACCTTTTAGTAATATAGCTAGTTATCCTATCTAGCTATAGAAATATATAGTATATAAACCTTAAGAAGCTCTAACAATATTCACTTAAAGTTAGTAATCTTAGTTATATAAAAGATAAGGTAAGCTTAGGGTAGCTTACTATAGTTCTTAACTAGCTAGATAAAGTTAAACTACTTTAAAAAAAAGTTTATTAATAGTATCTAAATCTATAATTTATAAGTAAAAGAATACTAGTATAATTAAAGCCTAGACTAGTTTAAAGTATACTACTAAGCTAGATTTTTCCTTAAAATACTAGCTATAATAAGAGAAGTAGATAAAATCAAGATAAGAGGACTATGTAATAGGAATATAATCGAGTACCCTTTAGATATAACCTTATAGAAAGATCTAGAGGAAGTTAACTACGTTAATAGGTAGTTTAACGACAGGAATACCTAAAGATCGAGCTCTACGGACATTACGTTCTAGGCAGACCATGCTCTAGCTAAAGTAGGCCAGAGCCAAGCTAGCAAGTAGCTGGAACATTATGCTTCAGTTATGCGGAAAATGGACAGGACAACAGGGGAACGGTAGTTTGTGCGTGTTGCTGAGGTGGCGTTCCCATACGAAGATGCACCCAGGTACATGAGGATGAATACAGGTGAAAACAATATGCTGGAGGAGATTTGGGTGGGCAGCGATGGAGCGGCCCGGTCAATGAACAACCAACACGCAGGGGAAAAGTTTGTACCAACGCCCTACGATAAAAATGCAACGCACGTTCTACAGTATGGGGCTACACAGTACCGCGGGTAGATTCCGGTCGCCTGGGCTAGCAAGCCATCCACCAGCTGCACACTGTGTGCAGCTGACAAGTCCCGCGATTTCTATTGTGGGGATGCATACAACCCCTGCCCACCTGGCATAGTACGTACAGAATAGAGGCAGGATCCGCAGACAACGTGCTCCGAAACGAAGTATACAACCCTAGTCATAACTAGGTATTCTGCACACCCCGACTTTGTTTATTATTATAAATATATCAGGTGCTAGAAGGAGTCTTTACTGCCAGCGACAAGAAATAAGGCCGTCATATAGCTCACCACCCACCGTCTGATTTGTAAACAATTTCACTCACAATGTCAGGCCCCACACGAAGAAAGAAAAAAGACGGATATGTGCTGCATTAGTATTACAATGACCAACTCGACGGGTAGTGCACACCCTGCCCTGAATGTCCGTATCACCGACAAATGCTCACTCCAGCCACGGCGCCTTCTTCAACACCCCGAGCCGCATCAGAGAGATATTATCAGTATAAGGCCGCTCATGGCTCGGGTCAAACGCGTCCCGCTCGACACCCGCCCCGCCCCCCATCACGATCTGGTTCGGCGCAAAGCTGCCCTCCCCACCAAACGGGTTCGGCCCCTCGCCGTAGAGGAAACCGTCCACGGCCTCGCGGCGCGCCCACACGGCGCGCCCGCACCGCGGCACGATCAGCGCGTGCCCGACAGAGAGAGCCGGCCTGGGGCGCGCCCGCGACCGCCACCCCGGGGGGCCGCGCAGCTCGCCCAGCAGGCCGCGGAAGCTGCCCCCGCCGTCCAGGAAGTGCAGGAAGCTGAGCTCGGCGGACCGCAGGGTCGCCGGCGCCCCCAGCAGCAGCGCCGCCACGTCCGCCTGCGTCACCAGCAGGCCAGAGAGGCCCAGGTGCTCGAGGCGCGGCCACGCGCCGGTAGTTGCACCCGCCCCCGCCGCCACCGGCACCAGCCCCGCGAGGGGCACATGATGCTCCGCGCAGCCGCCACTGCCGGGCTCCGTGGCGCGCGCGTCGGGGTCCGGGATCACGTTGGTCCGCAGGCTAAAGTGCCGCATGCCTTCCGCGCCGGCCAGAGCCGCGCGGAGGAGGTGGGGAGCGCCGCGGAGCGCCGGCCAGCCTAGGTGCTCCTGGCCGCCGACGGCGAGGGCGAGGTCGAGGTGGGCGAACCTTGGGCGGCGCAGGAGGGCGCACAGGTGGGCGTACTCGCGGTTCGGTGGTGCTGCTGGTGACGCTGTCGAAGGGCCCTCAAAGATGCGGCAGTTCAGGCCCGTATCGAGAGAGTGGGCGTCCAGGATGAGCTCGGTGATACTGTGGTCTACTCCGGGGTCGGCCAGTACACGTAGGGCGACGCGGATCCCGTGCCACTGCTCTTTGTAAGCCTCGCCGTCGCCGTCTGCAGGCCAGGGGGGCATTCTGCGCGGCGGGTCACCGTCTGGGGTAGTAGGCCAGCCGCGCGGGATGGGATAGTTAAAACCATGGGGAAGGACGCGAATGGTCGGGGTCTCGTAGAGTGGGCAGAACAGCCACCCGTGGGCGGCGGGCGTTATAGTGACACGTTTTAGTGATGGGAATCGCTGCAGTGCGTGGCGAAAGGCAGCCTCGTCGGCACCCGATGTAAGCAGGGCGTCTTGCTCGCGCAGCAGCTTCTGGTAGTTGGCCCAGCACACAGCACTTGGGAGACGGGCGTTTAGCTGCTGCGCTCGAGCCAAATGCTCGGGGCCGTCGGCGTCCAGGCCTTTACGGCTGTTCAGCTCATCGATATTGTCATCGCAAGCATCCTGAAACCATTGCGGAACATGCTCATCATCACCACCTTCATCATCAGCCTCGGAGTCAGCATCCTCGTGGTCCACATCGTGGCCAAAACGCGCGTCGTCCCATATGAGCTCGGTGACGCCGAGACGGAATTCCTCGCTATTAGCGATGGCTTGTAGCACTTGTACGTCACGCTGATTGGCGGAAATGAAGACGCGGGATAGGCGCAGGCGTGCAACACTGTGTAAGAAAGTGCACGTCAAACGAAGGCTTTTGATATCCTGATTCGACAGGTACGATATGATGGGGTCGTAGAGCTCGGCTGGTAGACAAAGAAGTCGTGCTTGACTCTGGTTCGTATCTGTGGTCCTTCCCGTTCCTGCCTCTCCCTTGGCCCCGCCCTGACGAGCTTCATCGTCTTGGACGTTGTTGAGGATAGCACTGAGATCCATAGGTGCCGATGAATTTCGGAGCCGACGAGCCCCTGAAGACGGTGAGTTGCAACTTGCAAGGTGAAAACTATCAACATGAAAACCAGGACTCAGGAGGATGAGCTGCGGCGGTAAGACAGGTTACCAGGTAAGCAAGTGGGTGACAGGGAAGCAGCGTGTCGAGACAGGGCAGGCAGCTAGCGATCTTATTAGTTGGTGAGTGGTTCTGATGGCTTGTCCTGATGTACCTAGGTAAGCAGCATTTGCTTACATAACGACAGGACGTGTCTGAGGCATTGGCTAGTATCTAGCCATTTCTCGTCTCACCTACCCTCTAGCTAGCTAGGAGCAGGGATCCGTAATTAAACAAAGAAAATATCATATTATTGGTGGATATCTCTCAGTCCTTACTGACCTAGACACCTGGGGCTTGAAATCTCCATTGCTTCTAGAGTATAAACTTAACTTGTGCCCACCGTTTCCCCACTGGCTTGCCTACAGCGGTTTCAACTGAGATGTCCAACGTTGTCTAGTGTGGTTGCGCGAGAGTGACTGTCTGCTGCTCTTGATGGCCTGAAAAAATCCCACCGCTCAGTGACTAATACATCCGTTGAAAGAAAAAAAAAAGGGGGGGATCCAGAATCCAAAGCCCCACCAACCGGCAAATGTTTCATCACCTACGTGTCTACCGACCACAGTCCTGCAGCACTCGGCCCAGGTACTTAAGTAGCTTAATCACAGAGTCAAATGACCCAGGGTGTGATGTAGGATTGAAAGTAAGCATGTCGAAGAGATCACGCAAATTATGTACAAAGAATTAACAATTAGAATCCCCTGCCACCCTCAAGAGCGAACAATATGCCGTTGCAACTCATACAATTACGCCCTCGACGCGTCCATATTTCTGCATGTTAACGCCAAGCGAATCTGCAGCCTATTGATAAACCTGTTGGCGATCCAGTGACCCGTGTATGGCGGGTCAACAAAACCACCTAGCAGGCCGACTCTAAACCATTCATCACAGAATTATTAGTCACTCGAGAACACGAGAGGTCTATGAAGATATGTGACGAACAGCTACTGAAGCAACCACTCGGCCGTACGGGTATACAGCGCAAGCAGCTACCTAGGTAGAGTAGGCTGGCTGGGGGCGGGGATCAGAGAGAACAAGACGACTTACCGCCTATTCTGGTACATGTAGTCAAAGGTAGCCTTTGACCGCCGCACCATAGAGTCGAGCACGACCCGGATGTATTGTTTCCATTCGTCCTGGAGGTTAGGAATGGCGACGGCGGCGCCATTCGAGGCGCTGCGGGTTGCGCACGCATGGGTCAGCTCGGCGTTTTGATAGATAAGGAACAATTAAATGAGATACCCAGTTGAAATGGGGCAGACAGAACGAGTGAAAGACGTACTACCACGTGTCAAACCTCCCAAGGAGGTCGTACAGCGCCTCGTAGCTCCCACAGAAGCCATCCCACACCTGCTGGGTGTTGAGGTATGTGAAGACCAGGCCCATCTCTTTGACAGACTGGAGCTGCTCGTCCTTACTCATCAGTTCGTAGACGCGGGGGTCTGTCGGTTGGTTGCCAGAAAACATCTGCACACGGGGGGGGGGGGGGCAGCAAAGTTTTTGTTTTATTCCTTCAGGTCAAGTGGCAGCAGTCGAGGGCCCAATGGTAGAAGAATGAACAGAGAGAGTTCAAGTCTTGGGGGCTCCACTCACGCTGCCCTTCTTGCGGTTCGGCCGCGCCTGGTAGATGGTCAGGCGGTCCAGGTGCCGGATGCTGCCCAGCTCGGCCAGCATCAGCTGCATGAACGACGCCGGCTGCCCGTCCAGCTGCCAGGGGAAGTTTGCCGGGTTGGCCGCGGTGATGTACGTCTGCGTCACGAAGCAGTCCATCTTGGATTGCGGGTTGACAGGCGCTGGGTTCTGGTTGTTGATGCGGCCCTGTACAAGGCGAGGGTGGTTCGCCCCGGTTAGCTTTCGGTGGTCTCGGTGCAGCCTTGAAAATCGAGCAACTTTGTTAGAACTTCAGTGTGGCGAAGCTTACCTGGTGAAGCCACTGGCTGAAGAAGTCGCCGATAAGCTGGCCCTCGAATACGTGTTCGGCTGCAGCACTTTGTCAGTCTATGACCTTCTCTTGCCGTTGTCTAACTGAATACTGCCAAGACAGGGGATACATCTTAAGTAGAGGCGAGTCTCACTGTTGTACTTGGCCCTCACTCGTACCGGAGTAACTGAAGCGCTGGGTATGATCACCGTGTCTGCCTGGCGCCTGTTCGTCGTGCCCCATGCCGAACAAGAGTCGGACGAGTTACCCCAGTAACTAGATATCCCATTGACATATAACGCGTTCGCCGTCGTCTCCCAAGGGTTGTTAGGACTGAGAGGAAACGCAGGGTACCGATAGTCACCAACTCCCCAGTAACGCGTCCCACAGACCCTGACCTTCTTGTAGGAGAGAGTAGCGACTCCTTGGGCACGTTCCTCGAGTAGGTGATAACTATTTTCGTCGGTGAGCTCATCGTCATCCAGCAGGTCTGATCCGGTCTCATTGCCTGTAGCGTCTCGCTTCCCTATGAAGATATTGCCCGGCCAGTAACCATCGGTCTCGTCGTCTGGATTACAACTCTCGCAGTTGGGCATGTCTTCATAGTATTGGTAACGATAATCCATCGAGGCACAGCCGCAGCACCGTTTGATGTCCGAGTCGTCCTCGGCACAGTCGCCGCAGTCCTTGCACTTGAACTTTGGCTCGGACTTGTCGAACAACCGTTCCGCCGCGGGCAGGTAGTCGTTCGGATCTACCGAGATGCCGGGCTCGTAGCCCCAGCCTGGCATCGGCATGGAGCCGGTCGACTGGCGCCTGTCGAGGGAGGCGTCGTACATCGCGACGAGGTCGCTGTCTTTGGCCTCTCTCCGCGCCGTGGCGCGCTTGAGACTTGCGGGCGAGAGGAGGTCGATCGGCCTCTCAGCGTGTGCCAACACGGTCGAGTTGACATCCTTCCCTGGCCGCGTGGGCAGCTCAGGTACCCTGGGTAGGACGTCCTCGCCGCGTCTGCGCCTTTTGGAGCTTTCGGCTATGGGGTAGCACACTTTCCCTTGGCTGGGGCCCTGCCGGTCATAGGCCAGCTGCACGTGCTCGTCTTCCCAGTTCACAGTGTCCGAATCGCTGATGTCGGAGTAGATATTGGTGATGACCTCGTACTCAGTGCAGGCTGTCTGTTTGGCCTCGTCTGGGTAAAAGGTAAATAATGCCAATGTGTTGTACCACAGTGACATGTCCGGCGCTCCAATGGTCAACTTGAAGAGAGTGGAGAAGAGGAATATGTCTACTTTGAGCCCGAACTTGAGGTATGTGCCGAGAGCAATTTGTCCGCCAACGCCTGGACTGTCGTAAAGGACATTGTCCTCTCCCACTGAGATCTTGTTCTTGTCACGGTGGTCGTTTTGCGAGTTGGTCTCGTCACTGTCAAATTGTCAGCCCCTTTCCTCTTTTGTCTACTCACTTCAAGTTCTCCTCTCATCTCTCTTCTATCGTGTTAAGAACAGTTATGCTTACCTGACTGGTGATGGGAAGTACGCGTTGAACCTTCCTAGATCAGTGACAACACGTGTGCTCATGAGACCGTTGAAGGCGGCCTCGCTTTGATACGCTGTAGATGGGCTCTGGTTGGTCCCATTCATGGAGGCCATCTGGTAGACGACCTCGTAGTAAGGGTTGAAGCTCACCCAGCCATTGGAGCTTCCTGCGCTGACCGTGTTTCCGTCCAGCTTGACAGGATTACCTTGGTTGAATGCCGGGTTCCCCTTCATGGCGCGTGCAATGTCAATTTTACCGATACCTCCCATACCGTATGTAAGGTCGGTCTGGCCCCTGACAGTGAGGAAGCCGTTGGCTTCCTTCACGCCGAAGTCTGAGCCTTCGAGTTTGGCCTGTTGAGGGTGTGGACCGATGGCGTTAGCTTTCAACATTCCCAGAAACCCGTAAGTGTGTCTTGGTTCAATGAAGGGCGAGAGAGCAAACATACGACCATAGAAAAGCCATAGTAGAAGGTGGCGTCAACCCTTCCCTCAACATAAGCCCCGAAGCCCTCGTCGTCTGTATTGTCCGCGAATTAGCTCGGTTACAAGACTACTTACTACCAAATAGGATTTTAAGTTCCATGTCATCAGAAATTACTTACAGTCTTGTCCATCCACGGGGCACTCAGTGGCGGTTTGCCAGTACATCGGAGCCGAGATGTCCTCATTGATCGCTACCTTGTCGTTTGGATTGTAGTTGAACTCATCGCTGTCTGTGGCTTTGGCGTACAGTGCCTGCCAGTCCGTCTTTGTCGGTGCAAAGAACCGGTCCTCAATGTTGGATATGTCGCGTGCCTGGATGCCCGGCGCGTCGACGATGGTGTCCCAGTAGCCTCTGACGTTCGAGTAGTCGATGCGGACGCTGAGGCCCTCCGAGTCCCGGCGCATGAGGTCAAAGTTGAAGTCGAATGAGAATTCGTAGACTTTGGCAGTCGGGTCTCTTCTTTCCAACTCTGCTGGGACTTGCTGGTCTGCAGATATGACCAATGATATTGCGCGTGCAAAGGTGTTGCCGGCACAATTGTCAGGCATCTCGACCACTGTTCCCTCGACTCCTCCGATCATTACCTGGAAACAGCCGCTCGTGTCATGGCTGAGACATACGACACGAGCTGTGCGGACCTCCTTATCGGGGAGCCCAAGCACATCTTTTGGGCAATCTAGAAACGTGAACGGCTCCGGCTGTCCGCTTCGTTTCTTTAGGTTGGCCACCGAAGATGAGTCGCCGGCGATGAGCACAAATCCGAATGCCGACTGACTTGGGTCCATGGTATCCGCCTGCCCACCGAAGCTGATCAGACCATATTTTGGCGAGGTATCAGTGGGCAGGATCTCCTGGGGGAATAGATACTTCAGATCAACCAGGTCGAAAAGGTCATCTGAGCCGTATTTGGTGTCGCCAGTGATGGCACGAAGGGCTTCAAGGTTGTTATTGTCTAGATCGATGGCCCAAATCATTAGGCCCGAGAGCCCCATTTTGTTTGCATAGTCGATCTTGGCTTTGAAGGTGGTTGCATCGTCATAGCTTCAGAAATGTCAGCGATTACTGCTTCTTTCTTGTCGTCCTGCGATACGGTTTGACATAGCAAGAGACTTACGATATCCAGCTGCCGTCTCCGTATACAAGATAACGGGCAGCAGCCTCTTCGTCTAAATATGCAGTTGCTCCGGTAGAGTCCAGGATATCAGACACCTCTGCTCACAAAAGAGTTGATTAGCCAACATTGAACATGCGCTTTAATTTGATGGGTTTCTCGTTTCCGAGAACAAAATAGCGTGATACATAGTGTGTTCTCACATACCTCTATACGACAGTATCCCTGCAGTGTTGGTGCATCGGCCTGCATCGCCAGGGCCACTGAAAGAACAACCTGGCTTCCAGCATGAAGGGTCTGTCAACTTGAAAGACCGTCCATAGAACCCCAGACCCAGGACAATACTCGACGGTGGGACATCAACACGCCAGAACTAGCCCACCAGATTAGTTTCCCATCTAGATGTTCGATATCGGGCGAGAGGGTTCCAAGGTTACTTACCAGATCGAGGGCGAGGTCGATCTCGGTCAAGTTTGTGTGGGAGAGAACCTGGTTGCCAATTGGGTTATCACCATCCCACACACCATGGAGGTCATAAGCCATCAGGTTGATCCAGTCCACATTCTCGGCCATATTCTTGACATCAAAGTGGCGTAGGTACCAATAGGACGTGGGCGCAGTGAAAGTGACAATATAATGCCTCCCGCTGGCGGCTATGGCAGCCTTCAGCTCCTTGAGCAGCGCGGTGTAGCTCTTGCCATCGACATCAGACCCGCCGCGGTCGTCCGCGCCGGGGTACTCCCAGTCAAAGTCGACGCCGTCGTAACCATACTCGGACAGGAAGCCCAGCAGGTTCGTGATGAAGGTGGCGCGGTTGGCCTGCGTCGAGACGAGCGTTGGGAACACGCTCTGCCAGGTACCCGGGTCGCTGAAGGTCCACCCTCCCAGGGCGATCATCACCTTGAGGTCTGGGTTGCGTGACTTCAGGTTGCCGACGTTTTTGTACACGTCCGTCGATAGGCCGTCCATGTTGGTCACCTGGAACGCGTGATTGATGTACCCGAAGGCCACAATGAGGTGGGTGAGCATGTTGACGGGGACCTGGCCAATTGTCATTGTGCCACAGGGGTGCTGGTAATTCCAGCCTTCCCAGTACCCAATGATCCTCTGCTGGACGTTTCCGCCACCGCCGGACGGTTCGGGCTGCTCACAGTTGGACTGGCATCCGTCTTGACAGAATAATGTCGTGGTGCCACACTGGATATCTCAGGTCATCAGTCGACACAACGTGCATGTAATACATATCAACCCCCTCTCTCAATGAGGCTGCAAGGGACAACTTACGAAGCCGAATTCAGAGCAGCACACATTCAATGGACATGTCTGTCCTGGCGTGGCCGCGTCCTCGCCGCATTCCGCCTTGGCATCACAGTTGGATTGGCAGCCGTCACCGCAATAGGTTGGGCTATAGCCGCACCAGCCGCTCTCACCACAACAGGCACCATTGGAACAAGGCTTACCCGGGGCGCACGTGTAGTCGCCTTGGCCAGACGTCGAGGCTCTCCTGTTGAGCCCGTGAAGAATACCGGATATTTCTGTTCAGGTCACGATGACCCCGTTCAACCACAAAGGCTGGGACGCTGGTAAAGACGGAAAAAAGGATAAGACCCTTAATGAGTGTAGAAGACTGATAGCCAGTGGGCGCCATCATGAAAATAATAATGATAACTAATACGAAGATGAAGCGACTGGAGGTACAGAGGCAGATGTCGAGGCTGCCAGGTGCCCATCTGGAGAACTTTAACACAGAAGGAAGCAAGAACAAGCATCACGGCTGGGCTGGAGCAAATGTTCTCCGCCCTGAGTTTTGATGATGAGGTCCTCGCTCTACAGATGAGGACTCACATGGAGTTCTTCCGACGGAATATTATCTGGACATTCTCTTTGATCCTCCAAGACGGCCCGAAGAAGAGGAATGTGTGCCTCAAAGGTCATCTGTATCACCAGAGAGGTCACTCGGAAATTGGTCTTAGGCGGAGGATCAGATTACTGACCATCGTGCGTGAGATCAATGGCCCCCAAACCCCAAAACGGCATGGGAAAAGGGGGAACGCTGAGCGCTGCACACATTGGTTGCGGCGTGATCAAGCTCAAGTGCTGACACCTCTAGGCACCACCCATGATTGCATTGCTTACACCATGGCTTGGCATGGTCAGCCAACTGTTGAGACGGTCTCAAAATTGTGTCAGACTGGCCTATTGGAGTAAATCTAGAGTTTGATGAGTGCTTATATCAATTTCCCTTGCAGGATTGTCTTGCCATTGTAATTATACTGCAGACACAAGCTTGATCCTTCCGGCGAGATAACCACTTACCTAGGTAGGTTGCGATGGAGGATGGAGGAACATCACCTGGGCAGTGTTGGTGGGGGCTGAGGCTTATCTGCCAAGCCAATTGCTCCCTTTCCCCGGCGTTTACATGAGTGTGCTGACTTCCAGCCAGGTAAATGGTATATCGACAGCCTGGTGTCTTCACTGTTGCTAGAGAATTGTCGTTCATGTATCGCTCGAGTTGCTCACCACACGTCGTCACACCTTCATCCCGTCTCAAGGAGTCAAGGTTACCTGACAAAGATCATGGTGCTCCTTTTACTCGCTATTCTTTGTGCTGTCGGGGCAAAGGCTTCGCTGCCATCTTTCGACGCGGTTATCCCTCGCCAGACTGGCTCGTCAGGAGGATGCGAAACCTATGTTGTGCAAAC
Source organism: Diaporthe helianthi (assembly GCA_001702395.2). Classification (NCBI taxonomy): domain Eukaryota; kingdom Fungi; phylum Ascomycota; class Sordariomycetes; order Diaporthales; family Diaporthaceae; genus Diaporthe; species Diaporthe helianthi. The sequence goes on along the minus strand of MAVT02000946.1, from coordinate 2,319 downwards.
TGGCGACACGTGCAAGAGCATCGCCAGAGCGAGTAACTCGACCTATGCTCAGATAGTATCGTGGAACTACGGAGTTACCTCACTGTGTTCGTACGTTCAAGGAACCCGAATCTGCGTCAAAAACCTTGTTCCCCATTATTCTAATATAATTCATCTTCAGAAATCTCGCCAATCTCACCGACACCAGCATCTGTATTAGCAATCCTTTCGGTAACTATGCCATTCCCACAAACAGCGTGGGCCAAACAACCATAGCAAGAACAGCTGCGTGAGTATCAGAATTCTGCCATAAAACGAGTATATTACTGAATTGTTCCAACACAGCCCCGTTCCAACAGACCACGAGGTGCCTGGCGGGACCAACACGGCCTGCGGCAAATACCATCTTGTTGTCGATGGGGACGACTGTGCAACAATTACAACCGAGTTTGGAATATCTCTGGCGGACTTGTAAGTTGCCTCGAGGCTGTACTTAAGTAGTGTTCATTCTGCTCCCGTTAGCTCCCTTCCCGCCCATCACATGATATTCGAATCCTCGCAAGTCATGAGTACTTGCTAGCTCACAATACAATGCCTGCCAGCCGCTTCCTGAACACCCAAATCTGGGAAAACTGCACGAACCTGTGGCTGAACGCTTACTACTGCGTGGAGCCTGTCGGTTATATCACCACATATCCTGGGTACGGAGGAACCCCGACAAGAGAGCCGATCGAGCCGATAAAAGCCACCTGGCTGCCAGACATAGGCGACATACTGGCCAACTACACACAGACCCAGCCCATCATCCCCATGGCGAACCAGACGCGCGTCGACTGCGGCTCATACATCTGGTTCGACAACCTCACCGACAACGCCGCGGCAGACTGCTGGAGCCTGGCCCAGGTTCGGGGCATCACCGCCGAGGAGTTCATCCTGTGGAATCCCTCCCTCGGCACGCACGACAGCGGCGTCAGCAGCAACGACTACGCCTACCCCTGCACCGTCTCGGCCAGCACGTCGTACTGCATCGGCCTGGCCACCACAACGTCGTCGGCAGCAGCACTACCGACCGCCCAGCCCCCGAGCCCCCGCGCCGCGGGCGAGATCGCCAACTGCACGGCCTGGTACGCGCCGCAGTCATATGACACGTGTGAGGGCATCCTGATCGTCTTCTCGCTTTCCATCGACGTGCTGTACGCCATGAACCCGTCGATCGGCGACGACTGCAGGGGCATGTCGCTGGGCACGTACTACTGCATCAGCACGTACCCCGAAGGCGCCCCTGCCGGCATTTATGGTGGCGGTGGCGGCGGTGACCCCTCCACTTCTATCGGCACCACTGCCCCCACGGTGACCACCACCGTCCCCCCTTCTACGACCACAGCCGGGGGAGTGCCGACGCCGTCGCCCGTGCAGGATGGTATCGCGCCCAACTGCAATAAGTACTACTTTGTGCAGGCGGATGACGGGTGCTGGGCTATCTCTAACACGTATAGCATCAGCCTGGATGACTTCTATACGTGGAACCCGGCAGTTGGGACCGACTGTAGGGGTTTGCAGGCCAAGGTGTACGTTTGCATCGGCGTGTCTTCCTAGTTCGGCTATCAGGTGCGAGCTACTGTGCTTATATGAGCCCGTTTTCGATTATTATTCTTTGGGCACTGGTCCTTTTTAGGTGGTTGTGCCCATCGATAAATCGTGTTTCTTTCTCTGTAATCCTTTTTCAAGCTGGATTGCTCATTTTCTCCTGTACATATTCACTGCTGCGCCTTTGGCTCCTAGATCAGGACCCTCCCGGACGGCATGTTACGCACCCAAATCTGCATTCGGTCCATGAACACGTCCAGTGGCTTGACTCTCGTCCTAACTTTTAACCACGCATGCTATAGATACATAGTAGGAAGTATCAGCCGGCTACCTAGATCTTAATGTTAATAGCGGTGCTTCTGCTTAGCTATACGTCTAGTAATAAGACACTACTAGAGAAGAACTATAATCTCGCCTATAGAGTTCGTTCCTATATCCCGTGGATTTCGCCTTCGTTTTAGTTCCTTTTAGTCTTTAAAGCCTACTAGTTATATAGTAAACCTCTTTTATTTATATAATTCTTTTATAATTCCCTTTATTATAAAAAAGCTTAAAACTACTTTAATTATATAATTAATAATATATTATACAAGTTTAAATAGTAGTTAATTAATAAAATGTATAATAAAATATAATAAATAATGACTTTATTTATTCTCTTACTTAATATTAAACTATAAAATAAACTTATATTTATTATAGTTATTCTTTAATTAATATAACTATATATATTATTATAATATTTAAATTAAA
>MAVT02000945.1:0-18691 GCA_001702395.2 Diaporthe helianthi | reverse complement strand
TAATATAAGTATAGTAATTTTAACTATACTATATTAAATTACTAATTAACTTAAAAGCCGAAGTATTCTTTTTATAATTTATACTAATTCCTTCTTACTATATAAGTACTTTATTAAGCTTAAACCTACTAAGGAAAAAAGATTAATAATTAATATAATAATACTTCATTAATCTTATAATAAAGAATCTATAAACTTTAATAAATTAATAAAGAAGATATCTTATAGATATATTTACTAAAATAAACCTAAATTAAGTACTAAAGAAAATAATCTTCTATAATACCTTAACTATTTATATATAAGGCTATATTAACTATAATAATTTAGTTTCTACCTAAATATAATAACTTATTTTTTATTTCTTAAAACGAAAAAGTTTACTAAATTATATACTTACTAGTAAAAAAACTTAAAACTAAAAGGAGTACCCTTAAATACTAAGTTAAACTAGTATTATCTTAAGTACCTATTCTAATTCCCCTCCCTTTATAAAGATAGTTATAGTATTATTTTATAGTAATATACTAGTACTTAATAAAGTAGATTATTAAAAAACCTATTACTCCTAAGTAGTTTAGAAAACTATACCTTTCTTAATTATTTAAATCCTTCCTAAACTAGTATTTAAAGTTATTACTTTAACTAGTTTTATATATTTAGTCCCTAATATTTTAAGTATTAAAGGCCTTTACTTTTTAAAGGGCTTAAGTACCTTTATAATTATACTAATATTTCTTCTTTATAATAATATAACTTATAAGTAGGAGATATTAATATAATATATACCTATAGCTGGCGCTATTCCTTTTTAATCTATAAAGTAGATCTAAGGTCTAGTTTAGATTTATTCTAAGTATTTATTTAGTATATATAAATAGTAAAAATATAAGCCTATATATATATAGTTTTTTAGTTCTTTAAGTACTTAGATTAAGGTTTTTAAAGCTATAGACTAATAAGAAAAGGGTAATTATATGGTTAATTTAGTATATTCCTCCTCTTATCTATAATTAATAATAGATAATAAATATATAGACTAACTACCCTTAATAATAATAAGGGTTTAGAATATATACTTTTATTTAATAGTAGGATAGTAGAATAGTTTTTTTCTTTATACTTATTTTAATAACTTAAAGGGTTTAAGTTTAACTTATATAAATAATAATTTCAATAAAAGAAAAAGTTACTAGTATAGTAAAGTAATATTAGGCTTAGCTATAAACCCTACCTCTTATAGGTAAGCTAGCCTTACTATAAATAGCCTAAAGAATATAAGTAATATTAATACTACTTGATACCCTTTATAATTGTAAGTACTAGCTAATAATAAAAATTACTATTAATATATGATCTTTTAAGTAAACTTAGAGTAATAATATAAATTTATAAATAAACTTAAAATAAAGATTTATTTAACTTAAAGTTAAAAGAATTAATATAAATGAAATAAAAATAACTTAGTATTTTAAAACTATATAAAATCATTTTAGTATATCTATTATTCATTTTATTAAATATAAACTTTAAATTGAAATGAACTCTAATAATAAAAGCTTTAAAATAAATAATATTCTTAATACTAAAAACTATAGAGCTATATAAATTAATAAGAACTAAAAGAAATTAAATTAAGAAGTTTTAAAATTTTAAAAGTAATTAATAAGTAAATAAAGTAAATACTTAAATATTAAAATACTTTACTTAAAAAGGTTCAAAGAATATTTAATAAAGGAAAAAGAACTATATTTCTTCAAGTATTGATAAAATTAAACTTAAAAAGATTAAGAACTTTCATAAAGTATAGTTTATAAAACTTAGAAATATTATTAAAAATAGTTACTATTTATATAGTATTTATAAAACATTACTTAAAGCTATAAAAGAATAGAAATAATGAAAAATATAAGTAAGATATAAAATAAAGTAATATTTCTTTTAGAAAATATAAAGAAGATTTAAAAAGGGAAAATTGAAATTATAGTATATATTTATATAAAATGTATAATATAAAAGGAACTTACTCTAAATAGGTTTATTAAAGGAAGAAGGAATCCTTATTTAAAAAGTGAAAGAAATAATAATAAAGAGGATAAAAACCTTAAGGTCTTAGTTATTATAAATTAAAGCACCTTTTAGGAAGAAGAGCTTTCCCTTAAAGATAAAATCTTAGTTAGTACTAGTATAAAATTAGAGACCTAGATAATATAATAACTATCTAGGATTATATATTTACCCTCTTGGACTTTATATCCTCGTTTTATTGTCTAAGAGTTACATAGGGGCCTTGGACTTATAGTACTGTGCTTCCGTAGACGTAGGGAAGACGGCTCATCCGCTTGTGAAGGATTACCTATTATCACCCTGGGTACAAGCTCATTTCTGAAGCCCTCGTGGCTCCCTTGACCAACAACACTCATTGCTCCCTCCTGGAACATTGACCCCCTGCGCAATCAACCGTCCACTCTTCCCGTCCACCATAAGCCAGTATTCACAGAGAATCCAGATGTCCCCAACCAAACATTTGAAGTCCTCCACGACATCCTTTTCAACCTCAACAGAGCCCTGCCACCACACCCGAGTGTCAGCTGTTCATTCTGGGACCCAGCCAAGCAGGCATCACTCACCGAGACCACGACATGCAGCCGCCAGCCACGGAACAAGGTTGTTTAGGTCATCTTTCTGTACCTTGCTCGCCTCCAGTCTTTGACTTCCACGATAAGATCACGACTCGAAGTCCAATGACATCAATATAGATCAGACGGCCACGTGTGCTCGACTTCAACTATCACCGTCACCTAGACATGGAGGTAAATTCCAGCATTATAATAATATCGTGTATATTCAATCCGTAGTCGCCCTCTGGTTCCTAATGTTGCTCCTAGAACTCTCTGGCTCGCGGATGGTGGATCCGTGCGAACTTGACAATGACAGGTAGACCGACCCGCCTGGTTCTTCGCGGCTACTTAAGTTCCTAGAACCCTCGGTATTGCAGGGTGGGTCTGGTTCCCCTGGCTGTTCTTCTCTTTGATTGTCTCGGGAGTCGGTGTGAATGTTGAGTGGTGGAAATTGCAGCTTTGAAGTCCGGAGATACCTCGACGAATCCACGTGGTACATAGAATTTGCCGTCGCATGGACGCCATAACCTCCTCGGATGCGGGTCAGTTGGTACGGTGCTTGTATCGCGCCGAGAGTTGTTGGCATTAGGATGCTGTCAATGACCCCCCTCAGACTTGGTATACAAGCTATGAAGAGTGACATGTTCAGAGAGATTTGGAGCCATATTATCGGAGTCACGGCTTTCCAAGTCGAGTCTGAGTAGTCGTGTAAAAGTCCCTCCGCAGTCGTCATGGAAGGCAGTACAAGGAAAGGTACGCTGTGAAAAGTTAGGCTTGGGGTTTGTATCGGTAGCAAACATCGTGTATCAGGCAGGGCCCAGGTGCCGTGGAAGACATTAACGATGCCAACTTACATTATCCTACTTCCAAACAGCACCGCGATGCGCACCCTTACTCGGCGACAGGTTTGAAAACGCCAGAGCATCACGACCGGCAGCAGGGAGAGGCCGACGTCTGTCAAGATGTTGCTGATGCCATTATACAGGTAGGCGTTTGTATAACCCCTGCAGGTGGAACCAATGGACCATGGCTTGGGTAAAGGGCACTGGAAGGCAACAGAAAACATCGCCACTGCTGCACTTGCGATAATTAGTACGAAGAGAAGTCGATTGGCAGTACGCAATTTTCCGAAGTGATAAATATCGTCGATCAGTAGACATGTTGAGGCTTTGCTGCATGTCGTGGTGATGATGTTGAGGAGTAGTGAAGCATATTGAAACTGGATGAGCATGTATGTTAGAATGAGCTACAAACAGGCAGAACGTTCGCTGAAAGAAACACAAAGGACAGAAATAAATGTACCTGGTTGAATTGGCCCAATTTTTCTGGCGTAAGTGCGTATTGATGCTTTCCAAGCCCAATCTGACACGAAATGACAACACAAACGGTTTGGACAAAAAGGACAAGAAGCCCCAGAGCGAGGACCGTGTCGTTAGGTCTCCAACCCGATGCCTTGTACCGTATAGAAAGCTTTGCTGTGACGGCTCCGAAGGTGTAAACAAAGAAAGTGATTGCGATTACAACCACCCATGCAGCGTGGTCGTCTTCGGTCAAAGGGAAGAATGCAGGATGCACCTCATCTTCCATTTCAACGCAGGGACTGGCGCCTCAATGAGGTAGCATGATCCGGCGTGGGGTGACACTGGGAACTTTTTGGTGCCCTTGAAATTATGAACAATGATAGATAGCTGGACATCTAGATGGGATGCCCAGGTGGCATCACCTAGCACTTGGCGTTTTCTGACCACGGTGAACGACCATGACCATTGATGCCACAGGTGGTTCTGAGCAAATTCAAAAGGAAATGCTTCGGCAATTTCTAGCACCTGCAGCCACATATTAAGGCTGGAGTGAAGGCAGGGGCCCACCTAGATGGCGATAGGATTTATTAGCCCCGCTGCCCTCCAGATGAAGGAAATATCCACTTCATCATGCAGTGCGTCCCACAAACCCGATCGAGGTCCACTTGCCTTGAATCAGGTGGATGTACGGAGGTAGTTGAGGAAATCCAGTCGCAACTCGAGCGTATCTTCAGGGATCTCATGCCCCTAGATGAGACACTGAGCGCCATGCGACGGAAGAACCCTTATTAGTAAGGTTTTGACATGAGTCGGTGGCATCTGCGATAAGGTTTGGGTTCTTTCCAAGCTTGGAAGCAATAACCCCCACGCGCAAAGTCAGGGCCGGGGTCGGGAGGATGAATTGATTCCCGCGCCGTGTTCGAATCCCATGCCCAGGGTCTCTTGCACGAGCGAGAAATTACCTAGGTACCTAGGTACTTGTTATTTTCCCAGTCTACGAAGGGTCGGTCGACCAATGTCTCAGACAGACACTGGCCTGTCCATCCGGCGGTAAGAACATTAAACACCTCCCCGATCGGGACCGTCGGGTTGGTAATTCAGTTCAGCCTGGAAGAGAATGCAGATGGCGCGATTTGTCAAAAGTTTAATACAGCACCCTAGGGTACCTTCGCCTTAACAATTGGGTGATCTTGACCTTTTCCTTGCAAAGTTGCAGAGTCTATCACACTTTCGGGTATGGTGTGAAAGCTTAAGGTGAAAGCAAAACACTTAGGCACCGGATGTACTCTAATAACACTTGAAATGTGGCTGCCTCGCCGCTAAGTTCATCCGTCCGAAGGAAGTGCCCAGGTGCTTCCCTGAATGAAAACCAACGGTACCTACCCTCTGTGGCCTTCCAATGATCCTTTGCAACAACTCATACATTTTTGTTCATCTCAGACGATGACTGTACGTCTGAAGGATAAAGGAGCTTGGGGTCAGCCACCGGAGACCACGGGAAAATGCAGGTGACATACCGGTAACGGATACGACGTGGAGAGAACCCGATGAAGTATAAACTTCACATAATGTTCTTCAGTGGCGAGGGGCTGGCCACGTACCTAAGTCCGCGTTTCTACGGCATGCAGGGCGGGATGCGCCGAGAACCCGAACTTCACACGACAACTGATGGTCGACAAGGACAACCTGTTGCTGATAGCTCTAGCTGGCATTTGTCTCCCAACCTGCATCCTACTATCCAACCACAGTACTCGCCAGCTCCTAGCAAGCCGCCACGACCAACACTGCGGAAGAATTATGCTTTCCGTCCCAGTGATTTACGAAGCCTCGTGATGCATCGAAAACAGGATGCGGGGCTACCAGTACGGCCTACCCGATGCAAAATCAACCATGGCAAAGAACAGCCCGACATCTTCATCAAACGAGATGGCGCTGAGGAGGGGGCCATCATGGAAAGAACCCTCCGCGTGAGGAGGGTATTTTCCTTCGCTCAGTTCTTCGCCTTCTCGCTGGCCTACATGGGAGCTTGGGAAGGGGTCTGCCTGTAAGCCCGCAGCTTCCCATTTGAAACACTTCATTCGGCAACAGTCTAGCTAACGAGGCACATGGTAACCTGGTATTTGCACTCGTGAACGGCGGGCCCCGCACGCTGTTCTTCGGCATGATAATCGCTGTCGTTGGGGCTCTTGCTCAGGCGGCTTGCCTGGGCGAGATGGCGTCCATGATCCCAGTCGCGGGTGCGCAGTACCACTGGACCTTCCACATGGCGCCGCAACGTATCAAGATGTTTGCAACCTGGATTCAGGGCTGGACCACATGGTTCGGCTATATCTCGCTCCAAGCGGCTATTGCCAATATCCTAGCCGTGCAGCTGGAGTCGGTCATTTCCCTCAACTCGACGACGTATGTTTCTGGCGGATGGTAGACATCTGTCCTGGTCATCGGCTGCGCGATCTTCCAGGGCCTGGTCAATGTCTATGCCTTTGGGGTGGTGCCGTGGCTTGAGATGATATCTAGCATCTTGCACGTTGGGCTCTTTGTTCTTATCCTTGTTGTGTTCGTGGTCATGGGACCAAAGCATGATGCCAGCTTCTTGCTGAAACCTATGATCACATCGGGATGGGAGCATAACCCATACGTTTCCTGGCATCTCGGAATGCTGACGTGCATATTTAGTATAACAGGTATGCAGTCTCCCCTCAAGTGCTAATGATAGTCACATTCTCTGTGCTCGTGCTAATCGTCCATTAACAAGGTGTCGATGGTGTCATTCACATGTCCGAGGAGACTCGGCGTGCAAAGTCTGCGGTGCCACGAGCAATGGTCTGGTCCATCGCGATCAATGGCTCGCTTGCCATCATCATGGCTGCCGTCATACTCATCCACATGGGTGACGTTGACGTAGCTTTGGGATCGCCCAATCCGTTTGCCACGATCTTGCTCAACATCACAGGGTCCAGAGCCGCCACCACGGCCATCATATGCGGGTTCTTGCTGCTCGGCTTCAACAACAGCTTGACCACGATTAGCTCCGTTTCTCGCCTGACATGGGCTTGGTCTCGCGATGGCGGCCTGCCCGCCTACTTCACGTATCTCGACCCGAAGCATCGAATACCCGTCCGGTCTGTCTGGCTGAGTGTCGTCCTCATTTCTCTTATTTGCTTGTTGAACCTCGGTTCTTCGGGCACTATTGCATTTAATGCCATCACTTCCCTGTCATCTTTCGTCTTCTTCTTCAGCTATTCAGTTGCCATCGCCTGTCTTTTGTATGCTCGTTTGGCAGGGAACATTACCATGGGCGAGTGGAACCTGGGCAAATGGGGAATCCTAGTGAACTTTTTTGCTCTGTTATACAGCCTCTACATCATGATATTTCTCCCGCTTCCCTCTGTTCTGCCGGTTGATGCTAGTTCAATGAACTACATGGGACCAGTATTTGGGTTTATCTTGTTTGTGGTTATGGTGTGGTGGTTCCTCCATGGAAGACACCATTGGCGAGGGCCCAACTTAACGATAATGGAATATGTGATGACTCATTCATAAGTCTAATTCTGGATGGCTTTCAGAATGCTGAGCTGTACATATAGTACCTAGCCTAATAAAGCTCTCAAAACCCACCTCTACCATCATATCTGTGGGAATACTACATTGCAAGGTAGACTATAGCTTAACCACCATAGCGGAAGACCGTAGGGTCTGCTAACAGTTAATGGGGAAAGAAAAGCTAATAGTATAACTAATAATAGGCTAAGGTCTAACTAAAAGTAAGTCGCTAACTATAAGCAGCCTCCTTACATCTAATTAGGCTTTAGCATACTATCTAGCTAATATAAATTAAGAAGTAGTTTATTTTAATAAGGAAAGCTTTATTATATTCGTTTTAAAGTAGGTCTACATTTCTTAAAGTACTTATTTATACTAAGCTACTTATTTCCTCTTTCTCTTAAAAATAATATAATATTCTTATAAGTATACTCTACTATACTTAAATAAATAGAAATTTTAAAGACTCTAAATATAAAGTATGTATGTAGTCTACTAGCTTTAATTTAACTAATTAGTGCCCTTCTTTTATATCTAGTCGTAATTAAAGATTTTTATACCTAGACGGGCTTTTTAACACTATGTCTTTTGCAAACGCTGGGACTCTGAGCGTTTACCACTGTATGAAGGGACCGTACGCCTTCGGGTTGTCCACGGATTAAGAACAACACCACTAAATATTTCTACTTGTAGTTAGTACCTTGCTTACAGTATCTTTCTAGGCACTCATAAGAAGGGCCCACCAAATGTTAACCGACCGACCTACGGTCTTCCCCTATGGTAGGTATCTGCGTAGTCAGCTAATTTCTGAACCTTACCTGGTTGCCCCGTCGCCAGCAGTGCAGACCTACTACCCACACAACAACAACACAACAAACTCAACGCCAACAGACCTTTTATGTACATCAGGCCAACCAACCATTTCGATTCAATCTGTGGGGTCTGCTTTAAAATAACCCCGAGTTCCTGACTTGCACAAAGGCGAGGAGGGCATAGCTTGAATATTTTTCGGGCCTCGTTCTCAGTAATTTCCCATTGGCTCTTGTTGTGTACACGTCCATAACCGGTCGAATTTGCCTCTGGTGAAGTGGATGTTTCAGGGATCCAGATGCAGGCTGTCAGCACACTCGAACATCATATTACAATCTGCCCACTACGACCATTTACACTTCATTGCTCAGCAGTTGGTTACCATGGTAGTTGTCGACACACTAGGAGGACTAAATATCAAGGGTAGCCTGTTAGGCATGTAGTACCCGGGAACTTCCAGCATATGGCAGATTAACTTTGACTGGGATAGACATCGGGAGTCAGGCGGGCAACTGGAGGCCGGATGGTTCCGATTATTTCGACACGCGAGAAAGGATCTACGCGCTTACGCCAGTATAATGTTAGTACCTAGGTATCACCGACACCAGTCCCACTAGAACTTTCTTTCCGTTAGCTATAACTTGTACATCTAGTCTGTACGGGTGGACGCAGGAATGGACGTGTCGCATCATTGCTGGGGACTCTGGCCTAACAAACATTGAGAATATTCAAGATCTTTCGTGAAGGTGGTGTGACAGGATCATGCTGTGTTCAACAGACTCCATTCCTTCTATTCTAACGTACGGAATCATTTGAGTACTACCTAGGTACTGTATGCACCAAAGCTCCATAACTATCTACTGCCCTAGATATTTAAGCCGTTCTCATTGGTTCCAACCCACATGCACGGTTCTGAAGAGCATAGGGTTTACTGTTAGTGCGGCTGGTTCGCCTATTTCGATGGCGTCGAAGCGGGAGAATAGACAAGGCGTGGTGTGTCGTCGCAGCTGTGGTGAGTACTTACCTAGGTACTTACTTGGTAAGTACGTTGGAAGTTTCCGTGGGATTCGACATCTGTAATAATCCAGTGCTCGTGTTCAGCCACGAACAATCAAGGTAAAACAAAGGTCTATAGTTTTCAAAGCCTTGCAAAAAAAAAAAAAAACACCCCCCAAAAAAAACAAATGCGTCGTGCAAGTGCTGCGGTGTATACCTAGGTACTCGACTGGGTTGTATTCGGCAGCTTTAAGTTTGTCCGGTCTCTCGCATGGATATGTATGCCTCCCTATGGAAAACAAACGGTAGATTCCTAAGTCGTGGCCCACATGACCCACAAGTCTAAGATACGCAGCGTACAACCGAAAGCATATTCAAATTAAAATCACTAAAGCCAGTACTGATAAGTTAAGCGATCTATTAATATAACCATACTATGTGTACAATTGCTAGAAGGGTAATTTACTCATATGGGTAGATGACCTGGGTAGATAGATGGATTGTGATTTGAGAATTTCGCGTCTGTTTTCCTTCACACTTAGGTCTGTCACAATGGGGACAATACGAGCTCCTGCTGACTCTTGTCAGCCCATCTCGATCTCACATGGCAAAGTTACTGAATACGTTGCCCTGATCATGGTTTTGAATTCCTCATCGGCTGGAGCGATGAGACGAATGTCAGCCCTCCTGTAAGGTCCACCCATGAATCTCGAGCTGTCACCCTATGCCGAATGCGGAAACTTATCCATATAAGTCGGCAATGTTACACCCAATGGCGCAACGGACGGAGCACCCTTAGTTGCCTTCAACTTGGCATACCGATCACCATCCGGGATATTATTCAACCTTCTGGAACCCCCTGACGTATATACCGACATGACGTTCTTCCCGAAAGCTTTGTATAAGACCTGCGAGCCGACAATGTTCGCTCATATGTTGTGCACATGAGACAGCGTTCCCATATACACACTCCTATCCAAAGGCATAATCTGGAAAGACCAAAGATGCGTTCCCTAATTGCTGCAAGTATCCTACTCGGCGCAGCGCTGGCACAAAAGACTCAAGTCAGCAACACTGTCTACGACCAGCTTGTTCGTTATGCGCACTTTGCCTCGGCATCATACAGCTCCAACTGCGCGAACCCTCCTTTCGGTTCGTCAGTGGAGAAGATGTTCGAGGACAAGAAGACCGATACGCAGGCCATACTCTTCCGTGATCAGAGTGCCCAGGAGTATATCCTGTCGTTTCGAGGGACTTCCAGTGTCCAAGACTTCGTGACAGATTCGCAACAAGACCTGATTCCCTGCTCGGCCGCCGAAGGCATATCTTGCCTCGACTGTACCGTGAGTCTACCCCCATGTCAAACACTCTACTCGTCTTACTAACAACGAGGACAGTGCTCTCAGGGTTATCTTGGGCAATATGTCTCAGTCCAGGACGATATTGCCACCACTTTGACATCAACCCTGGCTGCGAGCCCAGGCTACAAGCTCGTCGTGACAGGTCATAGCATGGGGGGTGCTTTGGCCTCCTTGGCCGCCGCCTCACTCCAAGGCAAGAACTTCACGCTCACCGCCTACACCTACGGGCAGCCGCGCACAGGAAACCCGGCCTACGCCGACTATGTCGACACGGTGTTCACCGGCTTGAACACCATTGTCCGTGCCACCCACTCCAACGACGGAGTCCCACAGATCCCGCCACAGTCGGACGGATATCGCCACCACTCGACAGAGTACTGGGAGAGCGACAATTCCAGCTCGGCCGTGGGGACTTACCAGTGCACGGGACAGGAGCCCCAGGACTGCAACCAGAGTAAGAAGGGGTATGGCATTGGCAACGGAGGGGTGGGCATCAATCTCGCCCATCTCTCGTATTTCGGGGTCAGTATTGGCAACCCGCTCAAGCCCAATGCAGCTTGCTGAGGCTCGAGCGAGTGGCGCGCCCTGGCAGGGAACATGGCCCTGGTTTTCCTGGCAACGCGTAATGAGAATGGCAACGCCTCACGTTCAGGGATGCTTTTTGGGGGGTTTTCTGTGACGTGACAGAGTTTAATCACACTACATGAACATTTAATTTAATACTGCATTGTATAACCTGCCGAGGCACAGGCACGTGGTTTGACATGTTATGTGCAAGTGGTGGGAGTGGACTTGGCTGGGTAGCGGGGTCTTCAAATGGGATGGCTTACGAGTTTGATGTGACCTTGAACAACTGACAAACAACTCGAACAACACCAACCCCCCCCCCCCCTCTTCTCCCGCTGGCCATGTCACCGTTGGAGAGTTGTAAAAATACTTGACTTCTATAGGAAAATGTTGTCGGTGTCGGGCGGCGCACATCATCAAGAGTTGATTGACATTTGATGTTCGTCCCGAGTTGTGAAAGACGTCAGTCGGTCTAGCCCGAGGAGCCTGGTCATTTGCCTGAACATTAAAATGATATCATCCCGCCGTTGAAAATAATATCCGGATCAATGCTAAAGTTCATCTTCTGCCGGAGTATTTTGGATCAAATGCCCTACTCGCCTTACGTCTGTCAGCGAAACCCGGCATTGATCGAGGGATTCCTTGATCCTGGCTCGTGGTAGGTCGCCTCGCGAGATGCGATTGGCTCTCCAAATTGACAGGTGCCGAAAATACAACGTCCAGATTTCGGCATTGTCCCTTAATGGGACGAAAGCTGGAAACTAATGCGAGCGAGTGCCTTGCTGTGTAGTCGGCAAATCTCCGCTTGCGAGTGCTGGGGAGGTCTTATCACGTCAGTCAAGGGGACTCGTCGGAAAGCGAAGCCTAAGTACCAAGGTGCGCCAGGATTTTGCTAGGTGCTAGCTTGAGTCAAATTTTTGAAGAGGTCAAAGTACCACCTACCAGTTGTCCCAACACTGACACTCCCAAGTGGGTGAAATACACAATGCCCAAAGCTTTGGTCTCCCCTGGTATCTTTCTTGCATCCAAGTGTGTCTCCTCACGTGCTTAGTTGGAGATGAGGCTATTGTGACATCGTGCGCCCGTTGTGATTCCTTAGGCTACATCGAGCCGAAATAGGGTTGTCCACTGAGCGTCTTTTTCATTTAACTTAGTTTGGGCTATATGACTACCCCTTGTACACTAGACTAATTCTTCCGCCAGGAAAGTCTTAAAAGAATATTATATTAGAAGTGTGATATAGTAACATTGGATGGAAAATGGGAAGTTGTCAAAACATGAAGCCGCTAAGGGCCCCTATCATGTTCTCGTGGTTTAGTTAGGAGGATTGTTGTCCCAAATTACCACAGTGGCCACGTCACCGTGGCTTGTTGCTGCTGTCTTCCTCGCACTCCAACTCCATGTCCACCCAACCATCGAACGTGTGACATAAGCACGGAATGCGGCGAGTACAGAGCGTGAACGCATAAGGCTCAGCCCAGCATGGCGTTTCCAACGCAACGAGCCGGTGCTGCGGCTCCTCGAGTCGTCGGGATATTCTTCACATAGACCCGAATCGCTTGTCTTATGCTACTTAGAACTACGCAAAGCCATAGAGTTAGACCATGGACCTGTCCTGCCTCAACTGCCAGGTCGCCCGGATCAGAAACAAAGAGTCCCCCGCAGATATGAGTTATATCCACACCCAACCTTTGTGTCCAGAGTACCACGCCATATCACTCAACAAGATGGTCCTCAGTTCCGTGGCAACATCGACTCTCAGCACGAAAGGTACGTACACATTGCCCTTCACAGACTACAACTCCGCCACAGTCAACGACCTTGGGACACATCCGGCGGCGACTCAAGAAACATACAAGGTCGGCGACTACTGCATGTAGTACATGGAGAACATAGGCTCCTCCCCGGAGCTGAACATGTGGGCAAGGTCTTCGCAGCCCAGGAACCCGACCGATTTGTTGCAGGAGAGTTCTTCTGGCCCGGCTTCGACCACATGGGCGGGCACACGCCGTACTACACCGCAAATAGCTCCAACAGTGGAATCATAAGCCACGCCGGGTTCAAGAAGATCGGCGTGTACCAGTACCAGTCGGCGTGGAAGCCCGAACGGAGGCCTCATTTGTTGTGGTCTGACAGGGTTGGGTGCCTGGTGACGCCACTGCATGTCTTCTCGGTGGCAGACAGTGTGGAGATCTTCGTCGATTGAGAGCAACAGGGCAATATGAGCCGGGGGGAGGGCGAGGATTGTTTCCGTTGGGTCGAGGCGAGATCCATGGATGTGAGCATTGTGACGTGTGGAGGCGACGAAGTCTGGGTAAATGCCAAGTACCGCTTGCTGGGCTGGAAACCCTTTCTGACGAGGTGCAGCTGAGCATCAATCGGGCTGAGAGCGAAGTGGATGGGATTGAGTTGTCTTTTGCCGCAACTAAAATGTGCTGTGAATGAAAACGGTGACGTTGTGCCTTTTGCTGACAACGCCATTGGCTTCAGTGTTGAATGGCCTGGCGAGATGGTGGTGAGAGATAGTGGCAGGGAGCGCCGCTATGAAAGTCGATGGCGAGGGTCTGATGGGTGGCGAGGCAGTGTTGCCAGCTGGGAAGCATGGGTAGACTTGAGCCAAATGTGAGCCAAATGCTATTTGAGCTCTGCGGCCGGTTCATTATCTCTGGGCAGCGACAAGGAGCTTGCTATCGCGCACATTGTTGATGACGATGTGAAGAGATCGGTAATGATTGCCGTCAAGGATCATGATGGGATCGAGTGCACATGTGATTTCAGAGTGCTAAAGACAAATCAGCACGGAGGTATGAGGAACTGGATTAGGAATGTTGAAGGGCCATGGTGAGGATGCGACCGTTGGCTTATTATCTTCATTGTGGCCTGCAGAGATACTCCAATTTTGATGGTGGATACCACGCGATGCAAGGGGAGGACTGGTCGTGTGCTGGCCCACTGGTGACGTTGGCGTTAGCGCAAGGCTGAAGGAGAACCCCCCTGCGCATGAGGATCATGGAAGACGGCAACCACCTTGATAGGTGAGCCGAGGCCCCCAATTTCAACAGCAATTCAAAGTCCGCTTAGTGTAATGGTTAGCACGTCTAACTCTTGATACCGACCCCTTCCGATGAAAGTGGATCTTACGCCAATCCCGATCAAACGACACACACACGACAATCTGCTGGACTAGTGGGTGGTCGTCCTCTTGAGTTGGGAAGTGCCAGTTCGACTCTGGTAGTGGGCTTTCTTTTTTCCCCTTTTCCCCCCTTGGTAGAGTGCTTGGTGGTGCTCCAACCCCATGGTAAGCCGAGCCCGTTGAAAACTTAACGGCCGTATAGTCTAATGGTTAGGGCGTCTAACTCTTATGACGGGCATGCTTCCACAAAGGCGGATCTCACACCAATCCCGATCGAACGACAAATACGACAAATACGACAATCTGCTGGACTCGCGGTGTGTCCCTCTCCTTGAGTTAGAAGGTGTCAGTTCGACTCTGGTTGCGGCCTCTCTTTTTCCCCCCTTCTGGGTTTCTCTTTTTGTTTTCATCTTACTTCTGTAACACTTTGATGTCTGCTATCCGTCGTCCCTGTGTTACTTCCCCTTCCCTTCCTCCTTGAAATCTACTTACCCGTCGTACCTCTCTCTCACTCTACTTAAGTTCTAATCTAGGCCTCCTGCTTAACGTCCTTATCCAAATTATTGTGAGATGAAGTCGTCAACGCAATGATCAAAGACATGTTGGCGTGCTCTTGCACATGAGCATCGTCAGTCATACAACCGCTACTTAAACCGTCGAAGGCCCGCATAGGCTATCTGCTGATCATCGCAGAAAGAAATTTGGATCCACTGTGCATGCTCTCCATTTTGAATTTATCGTGTGGGAAACTAGGTATCTGGTGGAATGAAGCTAGGGACTTTTTTGTCATGATGGTTTGCTTAGTGTTTAGAGGGCGCAAGCTCTGTACCAACGTAGAGAGCGCAAGGTCAAGATAAAGCATGGAAATCTCAAAAGGCAAAAGACGGCTCTAGGACGAATCCATCACAGGCTGCTGAAGGGAGCTAATAACTGGGACGTTTGGTGCTGGCCCTTGAAAGAGAACTTCTCGAAAGCTTGCATCCATGTGTCTCTTGCAAGTTGACACTGCCCACGTTGCCTGGCAAGCTGGGGTGGTCTGGATGGGTTTGAATCCAGCCAGCACTGCCGTAGCAAATGCGAGCGCAACAGTAGATTCAACTTCGACTCTTATTTCACCGAGCTAGCCCCTCCAGCAGTGTTTGCGACCCCACTCCGAGTCGAGCTTCCTCTCACTCCTGCACTCACATTCATCCCAAATCTAAACCTCGCAACCTACCTCCCACCTCCCACCTCTCTCACAACCTCTTACCAATCCCCCCCTCTTCGAACAAATTCAACCTACCCAATCTCATCCTAATCATCTCCCTCGTCTCTTCAAAATGCCTCTCAATGTTTTGATTCTGCCCAAAACAGATGCAGTCGAAGCGGCTCGCGCGGCCACAACCCGCGTAAGGGTGCCGACCGACGCCTTAGTGCTCCACGTATTCTGCGATGCCTCGCACAAGAACGGCAATTACATCCGAAAGACCAGCTCACAAGCCGCACTGGCTGTTGTCGTCAACACTTGGCCGCCCAAAGCTAGCACGTATCAGAGAACGTCGAAGGCTTGCTTCATCACCTCCAACGACCCCAAAGACAGCAGCGTCACTGCTGAGGCGTTTGCTCTCGCCGAGGGAGTTCACGTTGCAATTGACCAGGTCGCAAAAATGGAAGAGTCGTGCACCATTGGCCCCACTGACAGAATCGATATTGTTTTCTGCAAGTCCCACTTCTTAGCTTCGAAATTCCCCTGTCTATCACATACATGTTGCAAACTCCAGGAAGACAGCATTCATTTTGTGCAGAGCAGATTACTAACATGTATTAGGGTCAGACAGCAAATCCGTTTTGAAGGAGTTGGGATACGGAATTCGAGCTTCTCGGCATGCGCAGAGATTCCAACACATCGTCGACATAATTGAGCTAAAAGCTCGTGATCTCCAGCGTCTACGGCAGAATGTGTCTGTTCAGTTTGTCTGGTGCCCTGAGGAATGTGTCGAGCCACACAAGACAGCGGATGAGATGTCCAAACGGGTCAGGATCAGCGGCGGCAGTGGCACGCAGTCCAAGGCGCTGTACCTGTTTCGTCGCCTCCCCTACGGCGCCATTCAGTCAGCTCTTGAGCAGCCACATACAGATATAAGCCAGAGCGAGGTGAAGCAGAGTACTGACGCCTGCGTTCCGGCCACTGCCGATGGCTACGATATGATCCGCTCAGCTGTCCTACAGCTATCGGCCGCCTGCAAGGAAATGGAGCTTGCAGCTATTAAGCTGCAGGAGATGGCTGATATATTAGCAATGCAGGATCAGACCAAGAACGAGATTCATAATTCTGAGAGTCAAGACAACGACTCTGCGGGGAAAGTTTACGAGCGGGAGGATCATTGTGTCGAATATGAGGGCCAGGATCCCGAGCAGAATGGCATTTTTAATGAAGATGAGGACCGATTCTACGACGCCCAAGAGCCCGGTGACCGTGAGGGCGGCGAAGTGGATGGTGAGTTCGCCATGGCTGGAGATAGTGTGGGGCGCCCGAGCCGCATGCGCGCTTTATGGAACTGGGTGCGCGGACGGCCACTTCTGTGATGCTCTAGGTATGTTGATGACGGACGGCATAGTTGTAAAGGGACATTTGAGCTGCAAGGCAGGTGGTTTGCTGAGTACCTGGGTACTTGAGTACCTGGGCCTGTTTGCGGGGCTGGTGGGAGGCGCGGGGCTAGTCGGGTTAGTGGGGCGCAGCAGCAGCCAATCATCTAACACCTTATGCCCCACATTCAACGACATCAGGAGGCAAGGCTGGGCTGCCACCTGCAAAAGCCTGCATGGCAAGTGTCATGACCCACTGACACCATTGTATGAGAATTAATGGGAGGAATGTCTGAGATTTTTTCAATCTGTGGGTTCCCGGTCGAATGTAGGATCATACATAGATGTACTGAATAGCAAGAGATGGCATTTGTAATTGCCTGTTTTCCTGTCCCCTCTCCTAATGATGTAAATTGGGTTGCCTGCAGGCGTGCGACCTCACCATGGCAACGGACATTTGAAAACTTGCGGCGAGCTGATTACTAAGAATTTTAATAATTCTGGAACCCTGTCCAGACTGGGCGTGTTCCAGCACAATGTTTGAAGGGAATCTAGGCTGGTCGTCGTGCAATGTGATAGTCAGCATTCCAAGCCACGCTCGGGCGCCGTTACTGTTTTTTTTATACATTCGTCAAAAGGATATTGATATCGAAAGGATTCTGAGCCTCATGGTGACACGCATTTAACACGCGATGCTGACATCAGCCGAACAATGTGACTCTGTGGCGACGTGGTTTGATGGGAAATTCTTGAAGATGCAGTGTTATGAGGCGGGATTTTGACTTCAGTCGTTGATCTCAGTAGACGCATGGTTTAAATGAGACCACTAGTTCTACTATCAAACTACGGGGGCACTTCACATTCGCCTGACGCGGATGGATGTTGGGAGGCGATTTCATGTGCCACTACTTCCGTAATAATTGGTTGCGTTCCTGTATGGTATGGCTCTCTTCATTGTGTGATCGTGTGAATTGCATAGCTGGATGGCTGAACTGGGTTATAATACTGGAACAAAACCTGGATTTCAAGGGATTGTGGCAAGACTTTAGATTGGAGCTTCCCTTCCTGGACAATTCAAATGTTCGACGTCTAGGTTATGAATGCATCTACTGATACGAGAAACCAGGCCTGGGTTCAAATCCCAGGACTCCATCTTTCTTTTTTCTATTTCATTTACCCTTCAAATATCTCCCCCCCATCCTTCCCTCCCTCTCTTTACCTGCCTGCCACTTTTTTGAGATCTCGTAACATATTTATAACATGACTTCTTATTCTAAGTGTGTTTGATTTAGCGTACATCTAGATTAAAATACCTAGGTTCACTCTATTTATGTATATTACAAGGAAGGTCTAGCTAGTATAGGTTTACTACCCTGTTACTTTTGAATAATAATAGGGAACGCTTAGTTCTATTAGCTTATTCTAGACGTCTAGCTTAAAGGCTACCCCTATTTATATACTTACTAGTATAGGCTAATATATTACCTATATTAATAATTTATATAGTCGAGAATATTCTAATACTCCCTCTTAAGCTATCCCCTAAATAGATTAAATATAAGGAATATTCTAATATAAAAACCCTAGTATATAGGGGTAAAAAGATACTAGTTATAAGTATAGGTTATGAAAAGGAATATATAACTAAGAGTTAAAAAACCTTATTTAGTAAAAAATTACTTTCTAGTATTTATACGTAAAAAGCTTAAAAGTTATTATTAAAGTAAGTTAAACTTATACCCTTTAAATTATAATAGCTAGTTATATTATTTAATTATTTAGTTTATAGAATTT
>MAVT02000944.1:0-18702 GCA_001702395.2 Diaporthe helianthi | reverse complement strand
GGGGGGGGGGGGTTGGCGCCCACTTGGCCCCTTCGAGCATCACCACCACTCACTAAGACAACCATGGCGGCCAGGCCTAACGGGTAAACTACTATGAGCCAGTGAGTGTACAAAGGAACCTTTAAATAGAAGAATTCAGGAACAGCAAGGCAATTGCTAAGTAATCCTTCTGATGGGTGTGGGGGGGGGGGAGACGTGACGACTGCCCTGGACAGGATGCGGCTTCTACAGGGTCGGGTCTGAAGTAAGGGGGCTGGCTGGTGAACATGCATGATTATCTTCGCAGCCCCCTGGCCTATGTCTCTCTGCCACCATATTGCCATCGTGTGGACAGAGCACGTATTGGATCATGTATGTTCCTTGGGCAGCTGGGGCTCACCTCACTCCCGGAAGCGCCTAATTGCGTCTAGACAGGGTATTGCAACAAACGCCCACCACGCATGCACCCACCTTGAAAGGCAGTCGGAAGGTTCTTTGCCGCGCCAACGCTGTGATGAGCTCAGAAGCGCCGGTGATAGCAGGCCACACACACTAGCCCTGACAGACCGCCTGCCGCACGTAATCCATCGCGTACCCATCTTGTAGCAGTGTCTGTGCGTCTTATTCTCGTCAAGTATGTAGTGTAGGAGACTCCTCACTCATCGGTCCTCTCACTAAGCCCAGGTAATGCTCAAATGGACCCGGCAGCGCGGCATCACTGCGGATCTTCGGGTTGACAATCTGAGAGCCCCTGACAGACCGGCCATGAGCAAGATGAGCAACCAACCACAGCACAGCCTCCCCGGCAGCTCAGCTCAGCTCATGTGCTTTGTGAAGGCTGCAATGCTTTTCATCTGGTCAAGCAGGGTCCGGGTCTGCAGTGCTCACCAGGGATATCACACCGGGCTCCAAATAAGACCCCATCACCAGGCCAGTCTGCTGAACAATGTCCCCAGACGTACATTGTATGCCTTGGTGGCGGGTCCCGGGCCCGTGCGGTAGGGCTTTCCCAGCATCGGCCGCAGGCCGTTGATCTAGGCCTCGTCCCTGTCGTCGCTGCGCTGTCATCAGGTCAAGCGATGCCGGTAGCCAGAGTGCTCGTTGATTATTTTGCCGTTGCCGTCCCTGATCATTGGCAATCTGACAATTTGGCATTCTGGCAGTTGGGCGCACTTGAGACGCCATAGTGACTGTGACGGATGCCCAAGCCCCAGGGAACCAGTGTTCAGAGCTCGACCTCTACGCAGGCCTGCTCCATTGCTGCCGTCAGCCGTTGGTCAATGCGTTGCGGCCCTTGTCACGGCCCACGGACCTGACACTGGCTGACAGGATGCCGGAAGCGCACATCACACAATGCAGAGGGAGTTGGCTCCCGAGGTCATTTCTAACCACAATGCCAGAGTGAGGTGATGGGCTCAGCTCATTTCCCCACTGCAGCACTCCTCGCCTCTGAAGTCTTCCTCATGGCCTGTCGTCCCGCAGACTGGGCAGACTGGGCAGACTGGTTGAGCCCAGCGGTGCAGAGCACCGATGACCGAGGACCTGGGATGTAGAGCCAGGCTCACATCGTGGGAGTGCTACCTGTGGCGCATGGGCGTACTGGAGCGCCGACCGATGATGTGATGTGTTGTCCAAGCTGCAAGAAACCGGAAGTGCTGACGGGCGAGACGGCGACCCAGGACGACGGGTCCGCCTGTGCGTGTGCAAGGGCAGTACTGTGGTAGCACCTGCAATGTGCGACCATGACGATAAAATGCAACACGGTGATACGGCACTGGGACCCATCCTTGCCGATCTGGGCCATCACACCACCTTGCTAAGTACCTGGGTACCCTCGTACTCTCGCACTCAGAGAACCCATAGCCCTACCAAAGGACCTTACATGCGGTCTCCAGATTACAACCTGGTCGGTACCCACCTCTCCCAGAGCCCGGCCACCAGGCGGCAGGTACCGACGGTCAGTGGTCGAGGAACGAGGGGAGGTAAGGGCTGCTGCCCAGCCTAGCGTCATGCTGTGGGGCAGCCCCCTGGCAGCATGTGTGTACACTACACTATGTACCTTTGCAAAGCGCGGAACAAAGTATCGGCCCCCCCCCTTTGCCCGCTGCTGCCACTTCTAGCAATGGCAATGTCCAAATTTTGCCCAACAGGAACGTGTCCCATCCTGGCAGGGTCTAATTACATAACCACACCCCAGCGCAGCGGTACGGCTCCACTAAGTCTGCAACCCTGGGACGGAGGCCCAGATCGTCAACCAACAAGATCAAAGAGAATGCTGAAGCCTGCGGTCCACAAGCGGTCCACATCCCACCCGCCACTTTGGACCGGGCAGAACCCAGTTCGTCGCGGTGGGGTGGGCCACGGCTGGAAGCGGCAGCAGTTGTGCGAGCAACAGCAACACCAGGAACAACAGCGTATTTCCTCACGGCCGCCTCTCCTGTACCTGATACTGCCAATGTAGACTGACTGTCTGCTATTTGGGCAGCAAGTTTATAAGTCATCCAACCAGTATGGTGGTGGAGCAGACCAGGGCACGGCTGGCGGGCAAAGTGCCACAGCACACAGACTGTGACACAGGACTCTGTACTAGCGCCAACGTTACACAGAGCAGCAACCGGCCAACGGGGACTGGGGCAGGGATAAGGTTCCTAGATACCTACATACCTAGGTACTCACAAGCAGATAGATTGACAAGGGGTCGGGTCAGACCAGGAACTAGGGCCAGATACAATGCACCGCCAGTTCCTATCCTTCCACAAAGAGTCCAGACAGCGAGCTCATGCATGCATCTATCCATCTACCACACATCTATCTGCCTTATGGCCCTGGCTGCTGGGTCTGACAAGAGCAGCACCCAACCACCAACCACCAACAACTCATGATGCAGTTGTCTCACGTCGTACAGCCCGGAAACTGGAGCCTGTGCCCCTCACACGCCCCTCACACACCCCTCCACACGGTCACACAGCACCACACGGGGCTGATTGCTGTGTCGCCATAGTCCAGTCCAAGGCATCTGCAGCCCCCTCTTGTCCGCTGCTTGACAGGCTCCATCCTGCGGCTGCAGTACTGAAATGGCGGGCGTCGTAGACAAGACACAGACACAGTCACAGACACAGTCACCAATGGCGAGTTACGCGCTTCTGGGCAGACACAACCCACCCCACTTGCTCATCTGTACTCGGGTCACACAGAACAGAGCGCCAAGAACACCTCAGCTCATCTCAGCACACCCAGCACACTCAGATTTGGCTCTCACACTCATTTCCGCCCTTCCTCTACCGCCAATACGAGTGAGCAGTGAGCCAGCCTGAGATGAGCCACCACCCATTGTGAGAAGGGTCATTTTTGTGTGTCTGTGCTGCCTGCTTTTCTCTCATGAACACCTTTAGGCTCGTCCACACTGCCCCCTCCCCCCCCCAAAAGGAAACATGTGGACAGACCAAGTTGCTGTCCACCTCACAGCAGACAAGCACACAAGACATACACATTCACACTCACATAAAGGGCACTGGAAAAGACACCCCAGAGAACATCATCATACATCATCATTCACTGTGACTCTGAAAAAAGTCGCCATGCCTCTTTTCCCCTAGTCTTACCTATTCTGAGAGCTGCCCTCGTGGCGGATGCACCCTATCTCCACTCCAGCAACTGATCTAGGCACATTGATGATGCCACACAAATAGGCCCCCTGTCCTGCTGTGGACACCCCTTACCTAATTTAACCCCCCCCAAGTCCAATTCTCTTACTCAGTACTGTGTATGAGCCAGCTTGACCCTCTGTCTGGTGACCATGCACTTGATCATTTTGCTGGGGACACTGTCTACGATGGTGCTCTAGTATTTTTGTATTTTCAGTTGACCTACCTACGTAGGTAGTTAGGTACACCAGCCCTGCCCTGCCCTGTGTTGGGTGCCCTTGTCCTTGAGGTTCCCACCCATAACTTCCTGTCTGTTTCTCCGTTGGACTTGACACCACCCACCAGTCTGAGAACACGGCAAGCCAACACAGCACAACTGCAACTAACTGCCTTGCCATTGCCCACCCTGTGCCAGCCTTACAAGCATACAGAATCACAACAAGACCAGGGCCAGCCTGGTACCCTTGTAACCTTGTACCCTTGTTCTAGGGTCAATGGGTGTGTGGTCTCCTGCTCTGCTCCATCCTGCTCTGATTTCTGTCTGTCAACCATAATGTCCCAGGGTGTGGGTACGGAATACATGGCCCAGGTGTTCCCATCATCTCGTCTCTGGTCGTACCCAGGTAGCTACCTCCCGACATTGCTCAGCAATACCTTGCTAGCCTTGCTTTTCGACATGGGCCTAGGTACGGCTCACCCATGTACCCCATACCCCCTCCCCCCTCCCTGTCCAGTACCAGTGCGCTCAAAAGCTCAAGTGGCCCTGCTCAATGGGGACTGCCCTTGAGGCTGAGATATCCGTCGAGCTTCCTTCCTGCCAAAGATAGATGTTACAGAGTCTAAGAGCTTGTCGTCCCCATAACGTTATTTTGCAGCCTGGAGATGCCCATCGACGGCCTCATCTCCACCTCCACCTCCACCTCCACCTCCACCTCCTCCTCCACCTCGTCTGTGCCTTCACTTTTTTATAAGTGCATCTTGGTTGGAGCAGCCAGGGACAACAGCAATACCACAGCAATACAGCACACATCAATCTCTTATGCGTATAACAGAATCTTCCCCCATCTCCACCCTGATCTCCATTCCACAAAGGCAAACTAGATCCCAGCCAGATTCGAGTTTGTGTGTGTGTATGTGTATACCAGACTTCTTGCGTCACTCATCCTGAACCCACCTGTCTCTTTTTGCCATTTGTGGTTGTTGCTATTATTTCCTCTGCCCTGTTGCTCCTTCAGAGACCAAAGACGACCGTTCAAGATGGGACGTGCATGCATGGACCAGGCCCGGGGAGACACTCACTCACCAGACCCCATATCCAGAGCTAGACCCGGCAGCAGAGACTCCACCACCACCCAAGGACTCTTCCAGGGACTGCATATAATCGACACCCCCCCTGCCCCTACCCACACCTCCCACCTCGAACCCACTCGGACTACCAAGACCCCTGGGCCTGGAACACCACGTTCGACATATATCAACACCCTCTCCTCCTCTCAGACCTCATCTTCCTACCCACCTTCACCCGCATCTCAACCTCAAGCCTCGCCGTTTCCACCTCTGCCTGAGCACATCCCGCCTCAACTAGCCTGGATCATCACACCATCACGACCTCACCTTGACGGCACTCCAAGCCTACGAGTAAATCCCGCCTCGGAATACTCCTTCCACTCCCCGCTCGCACCTCAGCCATCACCGCAGCCGGCATCATCAGACACTATGAGTACTGCTGCTCTCCACTTCGACCCTGGCTTCAACCACTTCAGCATGGGCAGCCGATCCTCCTTTGCCTGGCCTGGTATGTGCAGACCATACACCATAGGGCCTCCTCCTCGTCCTGCTCACCAGGGCCACCCATCTAACCTTGCAGCAGACGTCGTGCTCGAGCCCACAAACGGTGGTCTTCTCCCCCAGGACATGGGACATTACGCACCCGAGTCCAGCCTGAGCCCTCCTATGCACTCTCGCTCTGCAACGAGCAGCCCACCCAGGATGAGTGCCGAGCAGCGCGAGCTCAAGAGGCAACGCGAGCAAGCACGCCGGGACTCTAAGCTCTCAGCACGCATTCAACGCGCAGGTAGCCAAGGATCGCAGAGCGGCTACGACGTCGCCTCTCCACCGTCCACCCAGGGAGAGTTCGCACATACTTCTGGCATGTCCAGCATGCCGGTCTACACCACAGCCCCCGCCGACATCTCCCTCCTCACCGAGCCCACCACCTTGGCCCCGCAAATGGTTCTACCGTCTTACTCCCCGCCGCTCCCATCTTCCAACCAAATGGGTTTCCCCAGCCCGTACCAACAGCCGCAATACATCGACTACCCCTACCCCTCCTCAACAGGTGCTCCCCTCTCCTCGCATTACGGGTAAGTAATTCAATTTATTACCGACCAAGTCTGGTGACTCGGGAAACTAATAAAACCCAAAGACCCGTCTCCCACGACCCGGTCATGATGTACTCTATCCCCCCAATGATGCAGGCCGGCGGTGCTCCCCACCAGCACGACAACCAGGGGCACGTCAGGGTCGTCCAGAGCAGGCCCAAACCCCAATGTTGGGAGCACGGGTGCAATGGTCGCCAGTTCTCAACCTTCAGCAACCTCCTTCGCCATCAGCGGGAGAAGTCTGGTCAGGCGACCAAGGCGAGTTGCCCGGACTGTGGGGCTGAGTTCACCAGGACGACAGCACGGAACGGCCACCTCCTGCACCAAAAGTGCAAGCAGAAGAGGCAGTCTTCGACGAGCTCGTCATGAGCGAGACACCGGAAGTTCAAACGAAGACCAAGGAAGAAATAATAAAAAAGGACAAAAGAACACAAAGTGGGGGGGGGGGATCTTTAACCACACACACTCGCACACACAAAAACGACCAAAGCAGAGATGTGGGCTTGCATGATACCAGGGACACTCTCCCAATCGTTTTGCGCTTATTTCGAAAACCACACACTTTGTTTCCATCACGCCTTTAAGCAGCCCGAACGCTTTGCTACACTTCGAACGATATAATTCATCAGGATGGCATTCCATGATCCGGGCAGGCTCGGGCGTCGCTTTATCTGGGTGACAGGGGTCTACGACGTGACAGTAACGGGATACGAATAGATGAAGCGGGGATTTCCTGGTCCTCACCACTCCTGCACGACCCAGACGGATCCGCCTCTACCAGCTGGACCGTCCTCCCTCCCTCCCTCTTTTTCTCATCTACCACCACCACCACCACCTACCAGATTCACATGTGTTTTATATGGCGGAGTACCGGCGGCGCAAAGACGGACCAGGAGGAATGGAGTTTATGCTCCATACAGGACGGAGTGAAGATTTCACCTGTACTAGTGTGGATTTGTTGTGTTTTCCATGATCATCAAACACCATGGGCCCGGTGATTTAGCTTTCGATTCTTCTAAACTAGCGTTTCTATGCCACAAGTGGGAAAGAAACCATTATCGTGTACTTGGTTAGACGTGAAATATACCATTGTCAGAGCAAGATTCCAGAGGTGATCCGCATCATTGACCTGCGCCAACACAACCAACAGCATTGCCACCTAGCGAGAAGTCGAAATATGTCGAGGTCAACCAACAGGACAAATATATCCTGTCGGACCCACAACAGGGCCACAACTTTTGCTCGACGCCTCGACGAGTTGGCAACCAACCCGCTCAAAATCGCTGTCATGTCCACACCAACGACTCTTGTCCAAATTTATCACAACATTTCGGGGTGACGGCTCCTGAGAGTAGCATAGCGCGTGGCACAGTTGTTCAGGTCCAAGGATCAATGCTGAAAAAGGGGAGCTGTGGAAGGGGGGTGGGGACGGGCAGAGAAGTCGAGGTTGTCGCAAGAGCAAACCTGCCTCGCCGCAGGGCTGATTTCGCAGGCGAGTAGAGCAAGAACCACACAAACACACACACACCCCCCCCCCCCGCCAGATGTCATACTGTGTGGGTGTGCTTCCAGTACGGGGGTGGGTGGACAGGATGCCTAGCCCCAACGCCAAATGAGGCGCGATTGTGCCAGACCAGTGCAACTGCAAGCTCGCAAGGGCAAAATGCAACGTCCACTCGCCCATCCTGCCGCACCTCGTCTGCTCCCGGGCCTCATTGCCATTATCAGCCAAACATGAGCAGCCCCGGGACTTGTGTTACACCATATCAACCAGCATCCACGCCGAACTGCAGTATTAAGGGAGGCACAGACGGGGCACGTGAGGCCAAGGCTTGTTCTCCAGCACCACGGCAGGATTACCAACCAAGATCCCGACGCTTTTCCCCTTCTATGCAGCATCTTGGTTCCAGGGAGCGACCGCTGTGCACCATCCAGGGGTCCTTTATCTTGTGTTTCTCCGGAACGGCGCGGGAGCAGCGTCTGCTGTAGCGTAAGTGTTCGGGGTTCAGCGGCGGCTGGGGCGTCAGCCAGCAGATAGACGATCAGCCATGGACGAATAGTCGGCCACTCGTCTAGAGACAGGCTGATGCCCATCTACATACTCTAGGGTACCTAGGTGGGTACATACTCAAGTACTTGGCGGTGATCTCCAGTTGACGCCAAGGGATTTCCACGTTTTCCCTCACACTTATTCCTATACCTCAAGTGCTAGGTAGGTAAACAGGACCTACCTGGCTGACTGTGGTATTGTGAATGTGCACACAGGGGGCCGTTTGTCGCTTGCTCGCCCACTCGCTATCACCTGGATCCCACATCTCACTCTTTTGGCCCTCACTTTCAAGGTTACCTACCTACCTACCAACCTAGGTAGGTAGGTACAGAATCCTCCCGCTCAACAGCGACGGGGTAATATCGGCACGCTTGCATCCTCCTGCACGTGGTCATAACTTGCAAGTGGCCCGGAGTTGACTGTTGCACGTGGCTCACACTCACACGGTGCCCACATAATAAGAGGGGGGGGGTATAATCTGGCTCGGATCGGATCAGTCTTGCCGGCCTTTCCCCAATACAGACCCACCCACACGCGCTCACCACACTCTCGCACACGAGGCGATTTGGTCACATCAATGCAACAGCACCATGTGCGATGATGGGCTACACGCACAACCCGTCCTCAGAAACGCGTGCAGACACGCAGATGCACCCCAGCGGGCGGGCGGTGCTCGGTCTCATTCGAACTTCAAACAAGCTGTCGTCTACCAATGTAGGACAGAACTTGCAGCATATCCTCTGGGGAAGAAAGAGAGGTTTCTTGGGAAGCGGGAGGGGGGGGGGCATGTAGGGCCTCGTGCTCTACCTAGAGATGCAAGCACATCCCCCACCTCGCCCTTGGTCGTTGCGCGCAGATTTGAGCCGGCCGCTTACTGCGGCCGTTTCTCAAGTGCTCCAGATGTCTGCTCTCTGGGTGCCCACTGAAGCAGCTCGAGGTGACCAACACATGTCGACCCGACCCACCTGCCACCGTGCCACCCTACATCCGTAAGTATGGTATGTACCACGTGGCGTGCCAAATTCAGGTCAGCCCTGTGGACTGGATGTCAAGCTCTTGTACAAGTGTAGTACACTATGTGCTTGACATATCAATCAACCCAGGGCGATGGCAACTTGCTTTGCTCATGTGGAGCGGGGAGGCTTGCAGTTGATGAACGGCCCCTGATCCTGCCGCGGACCTGACCAAAACATTCCCGGTCAAGACCATCACCAAGGGCCACACCACACCAGTGGCATGTCAGACACACCGTACAAGGCTTCACGCGCTAGTCCTCCTGACGGTAGACGGTAGCACTTGGACCCAGTAGCAGCCCCTGCGCCAACATCGCTTGGAGGATCCAATCATCGCTTCGGCGGGGGTGTGGGGGGGGGGGCGGTTGGATCTAAGCCCACCCCCGGGGGAGAGGGCCCACTTGGTACATAGACTATATGTATCAATCTAGGCTCTAGTGTGGGGGAAAGGGGGGAGACCATAACTACCTAGGTACTTACCTAATTCTCGCACGTTTGAAGAGACTACCTTAACTACGTGACACTGTTAGTCCGTACACCGCTTGCTTCCTAGGCTGACAGATGCAGAGGGGTGGTGGGGAGGCGGGTGGTCATTGAAGATGTGATTGGGCTGGCTGGTATCAGCGGCACGGGATTGACATTGAAAATGGGCAAAATTCACTCTCAGCCTCTCATTCGTCCTGGCTACCAGGCTACCAGGCCACCTAGGTAGGTAAAAACACAAACAGAACAGCCCGAGACGGAAATAGATTTCTGGAAGGCTGGCTGGCTGCAACGGTGAAGTGGTTGGTGGTGGCCATGGTGCGCGCCGAGTAAAAAGGCCCCACCCAGCCTGCCTGGCACTCCAATAAGGGCCATGGTGAATTTGCGCCAACCTGATTAGTGCCACCAAGCCGCTACACAGTACAGCGTAGGGCAATCGTCAATGGCGTCTAATAAATCTGGCGGCGTACTAAACACGATGCGATGCCGTTGAGGCACCTACCTACTGGGTGAAGATGGCCCAGAAGCCGGGGGCTGGAGCATGCGGGCTGGTGGGGAGGCTGAAAAAGGTGGGGTCTGCATCTTGAAAACTCGGCCTCTGTCCTAAGCGCGGGCGAGCGCTTATGCTGGGGCGCGCGGCACTCACACGAGCTTCCGGAGTAGTCTACACAGTAAGGGCAGTCGCGACAAGGCGTCAAAGCCCCCACATACAACACACATGTGTCTTGACGTACCACCACCACCACCACCACCATCACACCGAAAATCGAATTCGGAAGAACTGCACCACCGGACTGTGTCTAACCGCACCTGGCTGCACCTCCTTTTGGCATCAGCTCGGAGCACCCAGATCATCGCCGCTCAGACAAGTGACACCTGCCCCAAATTGGTTGAGGAGCGCGAGGCATGATCGCACTGGGCCAAGTGCCTGCTTCCTGTTTCTGCACACCAGGCCCTCGGTCGAGAGAGGAGGCGGGAGCGTGGACCATTCCAGTCATGCCGCCTGGTTTCTGTTAGGAACCAGTCCGCCTTTTCTGCTGCAAACACCTCTCACCTGCGAGCGTGTCCACCAGCCAGCCCCTCACGCCGCAAGCAAGCAAGCAATCAGCATATACTCGGGCGGTCAGACAGGTACGCTTACGAAAAGCATGGCCGCCCAAGCCGCACAGTCGCCCCAGTCCCACCGGACGGCGACGAGGGCTCAGGTCTTCCGCTCTGTCTTTCCTAGTGAACTCTCACTACCGACATCACAGCCCAACGTATCCGCGCCACTTCCTGGATACAACGCACAGCCGGCGTCCACGGCTTTGTCCCCAGCCACGGCCTCATCCCTCCTCGCTCCTTTGACGTCTCAGACGCATGATCCCGGCCAGAATGCTGGCAAGGATGCCATCAGAAGTGTAGAAGAACGGCCCAGCTTTGACCGTGCTTGGAAAACCGTCACGACCATGTTGCAGCTGCCACGACCAGCACCAGGCCAAGAATCGCCCGGGGTTTTACCCCCCGAGTCGTTATTCGAGTCTCATGAGGATGAGATTGCATTCATTACCGCGCTTCAGGTGGTGCTGCAGGCCATAAATCCAGCAGGTGGCAACGACGATTACTCCATCCTGGCCTGGCATAGCCACCAAGCTAGACGGGACTTCATCCAGCATGTCGAGCCCCTGCTGGAAGCGAGATCTGTCACGGGCCATCTCAGGCCTCTGGAAGACAAGACGCCGTACAGAGACCATGTCGTTGTTGTAGAAAATGCAGTGCACGTATTACAGGTTGCGTTGCAGCGGTACTTTCGCTCCCTCACCTTGATACTGCACGGGATCGAGCGCGGACACCAGCTGAGAGCATCACTTAGAAGCCCAGAGATTAAAGTGGCTCGATTTCGACAGGATCTGTATGCACTGATTAGTAACTCAGCCGGTCCCATATTGCCATCGCTGCGGGTAGTACTGGGCAGTCTCACGGGAAAGGCACTAAGCATCCCCACAACTGGTGAGTACCGCCTCGAGTTTCAGGGATCCGAAGTTGATAACGACCAAGTCGATGCTGCACGAAGTCAGCTCTTGTCTCTGGTGGGCGCTCTCGCACAAGTTGGACTTGCAGGCGAGGCCTTTCAGGGCTTGTTCGCCGAGGTCATGGATCAAAAAATGCGAGAATATGTTCGTCGGTCTTATGCAAAAGTCTGGACGACGGCCTCAGCAAACAGCCGAGGGCTCTACGGGCTAGACAGAGGTGCTGAACAATCGACCAGCCGAACGCCAGCATCTTGGTGCATCGTGTCTCTTTACCACTGGGTGGACAGCCACTTCGCGCGTCTAGCCATAGAAGTACGCAGTCTTACCGACAGCTCTGGCTCGAAAACGAAAACTACTGCGCCTCTGGCAGAACTTCAGCAATGGAAGGAAGTGGCCATAGGTCACATGGCTGCGTTGAGGATCTCGGAGCTGTTTGACATTGTTCTCCAATGGCCAGCCAGCAAAGGTGCGCTGGATGACCTCAAAGCCAGTGTCACGACCCCTGAACGTCGACGGCAGCTGACCGACTCCTTCTCGGCGGCGCTCCAGAAGCGACTATTACACCCTGCTAGGTCCACACGTGATATACTGCGGGTCTATATTTCCATGATCCGCGCGTTTCATGCTTTAGACCACTCCAAGGTTCTCCTGGGCCGGGTCGTGCCGTCACTCCAGTTGTATCTGATCCAGCGGGAAGATGCTGTCCGTGTCGTGGTCACGGGCTTGCTCGCTAGCCCACAAGAAGTGGAGGCGGCCCAGAAGAGAACCGGTGCCAGCGGCAATTTAGTAGAGCTTGCCATGCTCCTCAACGACCCAGACCAACAACGGCGGGTGGATATCGACGACGAGGACCTGGACTGGGATGACCTGACCTGGGTGCCTGACCCGGTTGACGCGGGGGTCAATTACAAACGTCCCCGATCCGAGGATGTCATTGGCACGTTGATCAGTACTCTTGGAGCCGAAGATGTCTTCATCAAGGAGTTTCAAGCCATCATCGCAGATAACCTACTATCTACACAGACCGAGTTTACGCAGGAGCAGAGGGTTCTGGATCTCCTGAAGAAGCGCTTTGGAGAGTCTGCACTACAAAATTGCGAAGTCATGATCAAGGATATCTTGGACTCCCGCAAGGTCGACAGCATGATCCGGATGGTGGAGCTGGGGAAGCCGGCAATGGCTCCTCGGGTCTTTGGTACCCCAGCACCCACGGCATCGCGCATGGATCCCGGCCAACAGCTGGACCTGGAAGAAGAGCAACAGGGCTTGCTGCCCTACCAAGCCCGCATTCTATCTCGTCTGTACTGGCCAAACATCGTCCAAGACACGTTCACCCTCCCCCGACCTGTCACGGAACAACAGGCGAGGTATGCAAGGGGTTATGAACACCTCAAGACAGCGCGCAAACTCACCTGGCTCGACCAGCTCGGCCAGGCCACTGTTGAGCTGGAGCTTGAGGACCGCACCATCAGCGTGGAGTGCAAGACCTTCGAGGCGGCAGTCATCTACGCGTTCCAAGGCGAAGAAGATGAGGATGGCAAGAGGGAGCACACCGGTCCAGCTCGGCGGACTGTTCAAGAACTCGGCGAGCAGCTGCAAATGGATGAAGAACTCGTCCTGCAAGCCCTCGAGTTCTGGGAGTCCAAGCAAGTCCTCGGCCGCTGTCCACACGACCAAGAGGCCTTTGTTGTGCTCGAGCGCAGAGATCAAGCACTCAGTCGTCCCGAGCTCCACCCCGCTGCCTCAGCCCCGGCCGTCATGCAAGACGACCACGGGCCGCAACCGGGGGGCAAGCCCACCTCCCTCAGGCGAGCAGGCACGACAAGCGCAATGGACGCCAAAGAGAATGAGAGAAGGGCTATATACTGGCAGTTTATCGTGGGCATGCTTACCAACTCGATGCCAAACGCACAGCTGGGACAGCTGGCCATGATGATGCGCATGTTGATCACGGACGGGTTCACCTGGAGCGACCAGGACCTGCAGGAGTTCCTCGCGGAAAAGGTGCATCTTGGGGAGCTGGAGGTTGTGGGTGGCAAATACAGGCTGGTCAAGAAATGAGCCTGTATTTTCTTGTCAGTGGCTTCGTCACGGGTGGTTATGATGGTATTCATTGCGGCGAGATATGCCCCAGGGCTACGTGAGAGCTGAGGTTGAGATGGGCTTCTAGTTTGTAGTTGGCCTGGATGGAGCGTTGGCAAGGTGTTAAGAGTCAGAGAGCACAAACCAGATGGCTAGCTGTACACTCAACTTGGTGCTCTGCCCAAGTTCAGGCAGGAAGCAACGTTTTTGCATCGAAAAGGGGCTTGAATGCAGTGCAGCTACAGACCAAACAGCTACCTAGGTACACGGGGATTTCGAAAGGCGTGGGGGCGAGGAGACTGGGCGCTTTCCATCCAGGTTTTGGCACCACGTGTGTGGCTCGGGTCGTGGGCCTTGTTTTGTCCAGGCCAGCCCGGCCCCCTGGCCGTTGCTCCCAGGTGTCCATCACAGGGGGCTCGCTCTCTCGCACAACAAAACCGGGAGCTGGACGACAGCCTCGTTGACGCCTGGAACCTCAGCGCGACGGGTTGAGGGTCACCAGGGCGCATTTTGGGCGCATTTTGGGCGCATTTTGGGCGCATTTTGGGCGCATTTTGGGCCTCACTTCCCCGTGGCTGAGTACTTGCTAGGTGTACAAGCAGCCTGACTGGTCGTTGATCTTGACAAGGGACCTCTTGGAACCAAGCTCGACAGAGCGGTTGATTAGAGCCTGCGAAAGGGCCTCGTCAGCAAGGATATCCCGATATGAACAGAGTGTTTTCTTGGCCCATCTGTTGCTGGTACGTGTTTACTTACGTCGAGCTTGGCTCCCGGCACGTTCTGTTGGCGGCTCAGGACAAAGAGCGTCGCAAAGTCTGGCGATTGCACGATGGCATAATCATCAACAGCATATTCTTGGACGATATAGTTGGGCCCCGGGCAGGCATTTGTTGAGTTGAAGAAGT
The DNA here is from genome assembly GCA_001702395.2 of Diaporthe helianthi. NCBI lineage: Eukaryota > Fungi > Ascomycota > Sordariomycetes > Diaporthales > Diaporthaceae > Diaporthe > Diaporthe helianthi. The sequence goes on along the minus strand of MAVT02000944.1, from coordinate 4,153 downwards.
TGACGTCGAAGGCCCCGGCCTCACCATAGGCGGCGTCGACAGGCGCCGCTGACCCGGTAATCGAGATGGGCAGTCCCAGCGCCTCGCACTGGTTGCTCACGCCAACCGATGCGTCTTGGTTGAGGGTGTAAGTGGCCGTGATACACTTGCAGCCGGCGATGGACCTGAGATGCATATCTTTTACTTTCAAGGTTGCAGTAGCTAGCATGAACTGGCTGGCCTGACTGGTAAGCCAGGCCACGTTGGCGTCGTTGCGTTGTTGCGAGCAGCATTCTTTATATGTCAGTCAGATTATATTCCTCGCACTCATTTAATTCGCCCTGAGCCGTGCAGCGTCGATGACGGAACCCTGACTTATTAGTGTACGCGGACCAGCTCGGCTGCCCGGCTGCCCGGCTGCCCGGCTGTCACTTCCGAGACCCCACTTCCTCCCGAGGTGACCCCCGCCCGCCCTTTGCCAGCTGACAGAACCCTAAACCCTAATAAGTACCTAGGTACCTAGGGCATCTCCCCATCCAGTGTCTTCACAACATGCTGCACCTCTGTCCCCTCTGGCCACAATCCCGGACCAGGCATCGTGTAGTTCCTGATCTTGGTCCAAAAGTCCGGGATCAACACTCCGGGCGACATGTTGTTGTACGCGCCCGGGAACTTGACAACCGGGCCCATCACGCCAGCACCAGTCCCACCACCCGTCCCACCACCCGTCCCACCGCCCTCGGACGCCGGCTCGACAAGTACCTGCGCACAGCCGACATAGAACTGCGCATTGTCCACCTTGTGGGCCGCGTGGAGGGCAAGCCCCTCGGCGCGAACAAGATACTCACCCGGCGGCAGCTCGGCTGGCAGCGGGAATCGGAAGCTGTGTGTCTTGGCCGTGGCCCAGACGATGCCGTTCTGCGCGTCTATCGCCGGCTCCGGCGACGTGGCCGTCGAGTTGGGCGCCAGCCTGAAGCCTGCCGAGTAGATCTTGGCCCAGCTTCCAGACCCGTCGTAGTCGGCTGCCACGACACCGCCTGGGGCTTGCGAGATGTAGACCTGCTGCACGCCCGGGTGCCCAAACGTCGAGGCTATCTTGAATCCCAGCTCGGCGCCCGCCCGGACCGTCAGCGTCTGTGTGCCTAGCGCTCTACCAGACCATCCACCCGAGTTGCAGCGCATGTCGGTGCTGTTGACCATCTGGAGCGGCGCATTCGAGATGTTGCTTTGGCGGACGTGTTGGTAGGCTTGTCCCATCACCTCGCCTTCTACTATGAGATTTGTGTATTCCCAGTGAGCTAGGGAAAGACCCGGAAATAGGCTCGCAGCCACCAACAACTTGAATAGAGGAACCAGTGAGTGACGCATTATAACATTTGAAAACTCGGGGTTTTTCTCACCCTACAGCACAACATTCGAACTGGAAATCTCGTCGTCTTGCGCTTCTTTTTTATACTGCTCAAGCACTTGTCAGCATCCGCACCCGGCCTGTCTTGTTCGGGCCTCCTCCCTCCACCTGCGCACATCTCAGCCTGAAGACGCAGCCTGTGGGCCGAACCGTACATTCGCAACAGAAACACGGTGATCATTTCTCAACACGGCCTACATGTGTGTTCATGTTGAACTGATAGGCTGAATGTTCTGGTCTACATAGACGTCTTGCTCATGCACTGCATGTCCCTCCTCGATTTACCCGGATATGCTACCTACTTAAGTAGGTAGGTGTCAGTCATCTCATATACTGGTACTATCCTTGGTCAATTTGCAGGAGTAGTTAGTTGCCTAGAACAGCTTGCGCGCGATGCAAACGCTTATCGCTTAGGACCCAGACAAAATACAGTCTGGCCGTAGCGACGAAGTTGTCCTGGAGCGGGAACCGGATGAAGTTGCTCCTTCATCATACTACCAGTTGACTACTAGCATAAATCGTAACATCGAGAACCTTGATCCCGGTTCTGCCCAGATACGTACAGTACCTCTAAAGACACATTGATTGACCAATCCATATCCGAGAAACTATTTGTTACATCACAGGATAGTACAAAGCTCTGCTCGTCGTTGCCCTTCCGCCTTGCTTGATAAAGTAGAGGGATTAGCCTATCCTAGTACACATAGAGCTCCAGCCATCTGTACAATACTTTATAAACATATATAAAAAGTTACTCATCGGAAGTTAAAGTCGTAATAATAGCCTAGCTTAGTCTGATATTAGTGCTAATATTTTACTAAAATATTTAGCTATGTACTATCGCTTTACACACACGTATTTCCTATTAAAAAGTGGAATTTCTACCTTACAATATATTATTATATTAAAGTAATATATTTAAATATATAAAAACTACTTCTTAAAACTATTTATTTAATTCATTATCTATAATCTATACGACATTAAGAGAATAAGGAAGGAATATATTTTAAAAGACTATTTACTATAAAATTAGGTAGTAATTATTCCTTTTAAGTATATTATATAGCCTATATAGTATAAAAAGATCTCTAAAAAAAAGTCGATAAAAGCCTACTAAAGGCCTAACAAAGAAAACGAAAGATAAATGTTTATAATACTAGAAAGTATATAGTTTTAAAAAACGGCTTTTTTAATTAGTTTTAATAAAATTATTCAAAGGATTAATTAAATATATATTAAAGACTAACATCAATGCTCCCTAGCCTCGTCTATGCGGTATAAGGCTACGGCCACGTGCCTGTAGAAACGGGCTTTTTAACACTGTGTATTTTACAAACGCTAGGTCTCTAAGCGTTTACTACTATATAAAGGGCCTATGCGCCTTTAGGTTATCTACGGATTAAGAATAACACTACCTAAAGGCTAACATAGTTAAGTAGTATTTTTTTAAAAAATTTATACATAACCTAAAAGCGTAAAGCTTTTTTATATAGTAGGAAATGTTAAAAGATTTATTATTTTTAAAAGGTATAGTATTAAAAGCTTATTTTTATAAGCTTATAACTATAGCTTTATACTATATAATTAAATATAGGAAGTATTACTTCTAATAGTATTATTAACTAGAAATGTTACTATAAGTAATTAAAAAGTATATAGTAAGACTCAGTATTTCTTTTTAAAGAGACAAACTTTATAAAAAGAGTATAATATAAAAAATTAACTTATTACTACTAATAAATATAAAATAAAACCTAAGATATTATAAAACATTATATAATAAGTAAGTTAATACTTATAGTTTTTATTTTAATTAAAAGCTAAGTTTTAAAAAAAAGATTAAAACTTAATTCATTACTAATTATACAATGGGTTTTAGAAGAAAGTTAATTAAGTAATAAAAGTAAAAAGAAACTATTTTTATTTAAAAACCTAAAAAAAAGAATATTATAATAATAAAATACTTTTTCTAATTTATTACTTTATAACTAAGGATATAAAACCTATATTAGGTTTTAAGTAAAAAAAGAAGAGTAAAAGAAAAATACTACGTTATACTCTTATAAGAAGAAAAGACTAAACTAAATATAAATATATTAAAATCTTTAAATATAAGCTACGTACTTTTAAAGAAAGATTTAGTAGATAAAGATATAGATAAATGAATAGTAGGAGGACGGGGAGAATTAAAGAAAAACATAGTTATAGCTAAAGCTCTAACATAGATAAATTAAAAGTAGTTCTATATATAAGAGTTTTATTTAATAGGTTACTTAAGATTTAAAATAAGTAGAATAAATATAGTAATGAAATAAAACTTCTATTTTAATATATAAAAGCTATTAATAACCTACTTAAGAAACTTCTTATAAGTAGAAAATTTTGATTAAACTTTATAAGGCTATACTATACTGCATTTCCCCTCTAACTCCTATAATTTATCTAGCTTCTTAGCTATTAGATTCTTCCTTATAAACTTAAAGCCTTTCTACTAAAAACAGGCGTAAAATGATAAAAGTACTAAGGGAAGGTTCCGGTAGTTAAAATATATAATTAAACTCGCGTAAAAACTTTTTCTAACGTCAAACACTAGCGAGTCGCGCACCCCACCGAGTCGCGTACTTTTCTGGAAACTATCATGGTCTACTTTCTAACCACGTTTTTTCACGCTATATTCTAAAATAGGAAAAACAAAAGAATCTATTATCTAGCTTACTATTTAAGCTATTTAAAAAGACCTAAAACTAAGTAGGCGATATATAT
>MAVT02000943.1:0-13325 GCA_001702395.2 Diaporthe helianthi | reverse complement strand
GTTGATTGGATTGTTTTCGACTGGCCGTGTTTATTTCGACCTTCCGGAGAGATCTACAGTTTCTCCTAAGGCTGCATCACGGGAGACCTAGACTGTCCGTCACTCTATTTTCTATTGATGACCCGCAACATCTCCTTTCCTTTTGGCGCTGTAGTCAGATTCTCGTAGCTGTTTTCTGTCACGAGAACACAATCCTCTATCCGACACCCACAAACCGGGTAGTATTGTTCCAGTACGGCCATGTCGACAAAACGGAGCAGCTTGGGCTGCTCAGCAAAGAACCACTTGACATACTCCCGGTTGAAATAGAGGCCTGGCTCGCAGGTGATGACCATGTCCTTCTTCAAAGGCGGGGAGTAAGGATCACCTCCGCCTTGGCAGTCTCCCACAGAATGTCCTCCCTTAGAAAGAGTTGCGGCGTAGGAGTCGAGTCTGTCCAAACTCGAGGCTTTGCCGCCCATCATGCTATGGATATGGACCCCTTGAATAACATCGTGGGTGTCCAACCCGACAAGATGTCCCAACCCATGCATAAAGAAAGCCCTCACAACCTGGAGGGTGGGCGACTCGCCTAACGGGTCATGGTGCAATATGCCTAGCCTTTTCAGCCCGTGCAATGCGATGCGCTGGGCCGCATTCGTGATTGTCAACCAGGATGCACCCGGCTTGATCATTGAGATGCAGGCCTCCTGCATCTCCTCCACGATAGCATACACCTCCTTCGCCTCGGGGGTGAAGGCCCCATTCAGTGGGAAGGTCCGGGTGACGTCGGAGGCGTAGCATTCGAACTCAGCCCCAGCGTCGAGGACCATGAGCTGCCTGTCGTCGAAGTCCTGGTTGTTCGCCCCATAGTGCAGAGTGGCGGCGTTGGGGCCGGAGCCCGCGATAATTGGATAGGCCTAAATTCATTCAGAGCAGTCAGTCGTCGATGTTGGGTGTATGTGTCCGGAGTTTGCAGCTCTTGTAATACCTGTTTCTTTGCTCCGAGCTCACGGCATTTGGCGACAAATAAGTTCTCAACTTGGGCCTCGCTGGTCAAGGATCTGATGCGTCGCTGGACGTGGCGATGAGCCTCGGATGATATCCAGTTTGCCTCGCGGATCTGGCCAATCTCATACTGGGACTTGACAGCCCTCGCAAGGTCCATGGCCGGCTTGAGAGCAGAGTGGTCAACGGTAAAGCCCGACGTCGGACCATACGGTTTAGGCGGTGTTTGTTTCTCGTGCAGGACGTAAAGGATTTTGTCGGCAGCCATAGTTTGTTTGAGATACAGCTGCAGGCGGGTGATGTCCATGACCCTGTCGACATCGTACCGGGCGGCGCATTCTTCAATGCTGGGCAAGGCACCTAACCAGATGATCTCATGAGGCTTCCTGATCGGGATCCAAAGGATGAGGATGTCCCTCGCGATGTCGTAAGTGACGGCACAGCCGGGGAAGTCTGCGCCTGACAGATAGAAAGCATATCTGCGTTGTCTGAACGGCTTCGCGCTGATTACTTGGGTTAGCATAGTACTGCATAAGGGGCGCGCGATGGGAGTAAGAGGTGGTGATTCGAGATTCCTCAGGACATTGTGGGGACAGCTATGTTATGGATGCATTCTTGCTGTACTCTGTATTGTGTTTTTTGAGTGATGCCAGCCCTCCAGTGCGTGTAGGTAGCACTTGGACGCCACGCATCATGATGCATGCTGTCAAGGCAATTTAGCTAGGGATCATTACCCATCTGTATCTTCATAATCCTCCGAGTCCTGGCCCTTCAGGTAGATCAAGCCTGTGGTGGAGGACGAATCGGCGGCGGCAAGCTCCTCCTTGACCTTGTGGGCATGTGTCTTTGCCGGGTACTTGACGGCTTCCTTGCGAACCCGTACCTGGATCGAAAGAGATGTGGACTCGTGGATGCGCGTCATATCGTAATGAGCAAAAAAAAACCAACCGGAAGTACAGCTCTTCCTTTTGTAAGTTCTAGTGATCGAGCGTTGGAAGGTTTCAGAATTTGGACACTTGCCGGAGAGCTGTTGTTGATAACAACTATCACGACCTGCCCCATAACCAACCCACTTGATGGATGAGAAGGGGCGATGACTGTTTCCCCTGCCGTCGCGTGACGACGTCCATTTTAGGCAGGTGACCCGGTACAGTTCAGGCAGCCCCTGGGGTACCCAGTAGCTAACTCTTGACCTCTGTGTGAGCGGAGGCTGATGAAGCTGGACAGTGAGCAAATCGATAGCGAGCAACGTTAAAATTCACAGGTGGTAAACATCAGGTACGCTTTCGAGAGTACTCCGTAGTAGGTCAGTAGTTTAGACGAGAACCTGAAGGTCATGCATGTTCCTGTACTCTATAGGTACTCCGGATGCTACCTATGTACGTAGGTACCCAGCTCGAGCCCAAGTTGCCTATCTGCAGTAGTACAAAAAAACCCAGCCCAGGTCGCCCAACCCGTCCGACAGCCTGGTTGATTTCCCACGCTCGGCTTCCTTCATCATTGTCACGACACGCGGCGTCGGATGGTTTGCCTGTGACTTTTGCTGCAGCCAGAGGCAGACCAGTGGACGGGCTGACAACTTCGTGCACAGACGTTAGCTCGCAGTCAACATCCAAATCCGTTGTGCGCTTTGCAACTCAGCTCCTTCCCACCGATCCTTTTCATTTCTCAGCGCCTCGCCGCCAACTGCACCAATTTCTGCCATCTTGCAGTCGTCTTTTCTTTCTTGCTCTTCTCTCCTGGAAATTTCATAGGAATCATCAATAAAGGCATTCAATTCCCTGCCCTTTCCTGACGACAATAATTCTTTGGCGGAAACCAGCTTTGGTCAAACATTGGCTTGGTCTAATTGCAAGATGGCTGCAACAGTGCCATCCGGCCAAGGGCAGGGCCATCTGGCTGACAAGCTTGAGAAGCACTTAAATGAGGTCGTAAGGACTCTCACTCCCACATAACACTCTGACATGGCATGGCATCTACCGTTTGTCGGGCTTGCTGACCGTTACTGTCCTCCTCCAGTTTGTGCAGATGGGCAGGATCTTTCAAGCTCGTGTTCAGCATCCAGAGCGCGTGGCACAGATGGAACTGAACGCCGAAAAGAAAATGGGAGAAGCTACCGATAGCTTCCATTCAACCCTTGATGAGATGGAAATCGAAATCGTAAGCCACGGTCCTGCCTTTTGTCCATCCAACATGCCATCATCTGCGAGTACAGACACTTGCCTTGTACGGTGACACCGAGCTGTCCGGACTGGTGCTGATTTGCCAATAGAGACGCGCCAAAGCGGTCTTCATGAGGGACCTACAGAAGTTGCAGGACCAACAGAAGGCTGCTGCTCCTAAACCAGCTCAGCCGCCAGCACCTATGGTCATCGATCTTGAATCCCCCAAGGTCGAGCAGGCTTCCGTCCCGGTCGCGCCTATGATGGCCTCGGTGTCGCCATTCATGCAGAATCGGCCAACGCCCAAGATGCCAGAAACCAAGCCAGTTGCCCCTTTCCCCGACATGGGCATGGGCACTCCTGCGCATGCCACCACTGCCGTGCCTTTCCACCCTGTCAAACCCACTGAGCCTAAGCGTCCGTCACCAAAGCCTGCTCCTAAATCAGGTCCACCTTCTGCTCGCCCAGCGACCAAGCCGTCCCCGCTGGTCAACTCCCAGAAACCAAAAGGTCCTGCTACCGTTCCAACTGCCGTGCCTGCTGTGGCCCCACATCCCGTCCCAGCTCAGCAGCCAGCTTCGAACCCACAATCTGCCCACAATCCCTTCACCAATGCTACATTCACACTTGACCCAGTCAATAATGAGTCCTGGGTTGAGCCAGCTGCCCAGGACACCACTATGGACTTGACGAGCTTCGACAACACCGTAGGTGGCCTGGACAACCTTGGCTTAGGGGGATCCGCCTCCATCAGCAACAACAACAACAACAGCAACAACAACAACAACAGCAACAACAACAACAACCAGCAACAACAACAACAACAGCAACAACAACAACAACAGCAACAACAACAACAACAGCAACAACAACAACAACAACAGCAACAACAACAACAACAGCAGCAACAACAACAACAACAACAGCAACACTGGTGGAAACGATACCAGCATGGATGACCTGGACCGTTTCTTTGACCTGGGCGGAGAGTCCAACACAAATTTTGAGGACAACTTCAACAGCATGAACAGCATGAACAGCATGAACGTCATCAACAGCGTGAACAGTATGAACAGTGTGAACAGCATGAATGAATTCATGAACGATGATTTCGCCTTCGACACGTTCGAGTGAGAGGCTCAGGGCCGTGGGAGGTAGATGCGACTGAGCAATGCGATGCGAACCACTCGATGTCGTTGCTCAACCTAATAATCAACTGAACCAACCAAAATTGCGGTATATTATGGTGCCTTTAACACTTCATATCGAGAACACGGCCAAGATTCAAGCCGTCTTGCTCGGAATGAAACCTCGCTTCCCCGCTGCTACAGTTGACCCCTACCTTGTCCCTTGCCTAAGTGACAAAGTGAGAGGTCTGCTTGAACGCGGCTCTGTTCATTTACTGTGCTGAAGTTGTTGGCGATAAAGCCTGCGAGGAAAACAATGATGGTTAATTATGGTTTGAATTTGCACCGCCGTCTCGACGACTGTCAGGGTAGCATCCTCTGTTTTGGTACCTCTTGTCGATTTGTGCTTGCGCACTTGAGCTTGGCATCAACGTCCCTGCCAGTTTGCAGTACACAATGCACAGAGTCACCGTTGTTTCATGATATATTCTTCAGTTGTACTCGCAGCAAGCAGTGGCTTGGTATGTTACGGAGCTTATGGAACCTAGAGATAAACTGATTAATGGGGGCTAACTTCTCTATCTAGACGCTGTGCTGTCTAATAAGTTGCCAAACAGATTCAGATTTGACATCGACCGGCATTGCTATGGACCCTGGCTGACGTTCCACATCTGGCCCAACATGCCGGGGAACTTTGGGTTACGCCACGTCGTCCAGTCCTTGTCCAGCAGACCCCATGTCTCATCATAATCCGTCTGCCCGTTGCGGGCATAATACGTACCCTGAAGTGCCCACACGGCCCAGTCGGCGTCGTTTCGGGTCATGTAGTCTGTCAGGCACGACAGATAGCTTTGGTCCGCATCGCTGAGACCGTCGTGAGGGCCGCCGCTCATACCCACGCCAAATTCGCTCAAGATCAGAGGCGCCGTGTATTCCTTGCCCTGCTTTAGAAGGAACCCGTCGAAGATACCCCATGCGGCCTTACGGAGGGAGCATAGTCCTAGGTTGATGTGGAACGTCACGGTGAACTCGTACGCATGGAACTCCCACACGTGCTTGCCGCTCCACTCCGAGAAGTCGAGGCTGTCCTTCTTGTTGTGGGCTAAATCTGTCGCGGAGTTAACGCCCCCGATTATAACTAGCGCGTCAGGGTTCGCTGAGTGCACCGCTTGCGCGCCCTTCTTCATGAGTGTGTACCAGTCCCCAAGCCCGACGGTCTGAACAATGCCCTGCCTGACCTCGTTTCGAAGCGACAGACCCACCACACCCTTGCGCGAGGCACTCCAGGTTGCGACGGCCTGGAGGCCTTGAAGCCACTCAGCTGTGTTGAAGAACCGCGAGATTTGGTCGTTGGCGCCCGCCGCCTCGTCCCACCATCCATTCCCGTCTGTCAGGTTGCAGCACCAGCCGGCTCTAGACAGGTGGTTGTCCAGTACTGCGGAATCACAGGTCAGCCATCAGAGCATCAAAGCTATGGTCTACGAAAAAGTGGGAAAGGGTGCACGAGATCACTACCTCGCGGTAGTCTGTCTCAAACCTCGCAGCTCGACCGAAGAACTTGGGGGCAGACTGCGTTTGCGGCAAACGGACTCGCCCCAAGACGTAAAGAGAAGTACATACTGGTCATGACGCCCCTATCCCACAGCTGATCGATCACCTCCCCGAAGACTTCCCGGGTGGTAGCGTTTTGCAGGGAGGGGTTCTTCTCTAGGGCCTGGGAATAAAGACCGTGCATGGACTCAGTCGACACTTGTGCGGCGGGCGCGGCATCTCTGAAGGAGTCTGCGACGGGTTTCGTGGGATCCAGCGCCCAGTCGATCGAATATGTCAGACGAACACAGTTGAAACCCTGGCCTGCGATCCAGTCGGCGAGGTAGCTGATGGACTGTTTGTGCAGGCCCTCGGGGACGTTTGTCTCCATGTGCCCGGCCCAGTTGACACAGCGGAGCTTTACCCGCTCGCCATCGGAGTCGACAATCCAGCGGCTGGTCGTCGAGAGTGGAACATTTGGGGCTGTGAATGCAGAGTTGACGAGGAACAGGAGGGCTAGTAGAAGAGGTAGGAGGAAACCCATGGTTGGTTGGCCTGGGTGTTTTTCTTCCTCTTATTGATATTTGCGTGTGGCAAGAAAAGTGATATTATCGAATAGTACTTTGTCCTTGTTTGGGGTATGGGAATTTGGGCCGAGAAAAAGATATTGGGAGTGGTGTGGTCGAGCTAGGTCGTTGGGTTGGAATTGGTGCCGTTTGGACCATTCACATAAACTAGGTCAAAAAGGCACGTACATGTCAGTTCGAAAGACCGGACGCGAAGCCCAAAATTTCACATGTGCCTGAGTTAGACAATGCCAAAGAGTAGTGACGGGCAAGTAAGCAACAAAGTAGCAATGAAACCGAGCGAGCGACCAGTCCGTGAAAGCTTATAGACCGCAGCAGACGGACAGCACCGCGGGATCACGGCTTTGGAATATATAGAAAAGGAAATAATGTATCTATCTGTCTACCGTGTACTTATTCGTCGGCCAGTCACTCAACCCCCAGCTGAGCACATGTGCAATGTGCCTGCACAATTCCCAAGAGAAGACCACCTGCCAGCCAGTCGTGCCAAGCAGGAGGTGGCGGCGGCGAATTGCCAGGCTTGCCTATCAGCAAGTGACACCAGGGGATGGGGGAGGGGGGAGGGGGGGGAGGAGGACGCTGGTTATGGGGAATCCAATATCAGGCCCGCATGAATGCCAGAAGTAGGTTGAAAGAGGGACCACCAACAGGCTGGATGAGTGGATGTATGGTTGGTCGGTTGGTTGGATGATTGGTTGGATGACTGAGAGGGACATAAGTAATTGGTGGTGGGTGACAGCAGAAAGCGCCCGAGTGGGCATCTACATCCATTTTTCCTTGCATGACATTACGGCATTCGTCTGGTCTACTCCGTATCTACATATGAACACTACCGCACGCGGGGCCGCCCTCGAGGTCTGATGTTGCATCGCATTGGGTCTCATGTGAAATGGGCGGAGATGGAGAGGACCTGTCACACCCATGCACGCCGGTTCTAAGAGGTTGTGTCTGGTGCCACTGGCCATGGCGCCATCTAATTAGCTAAGTGGACCGACGGGTTTGTGAGGCCTGCCTCTGATGATGAACTGCTGCTAACTCAGAGCTGTTCCTGGCCGCCCTGGGGCTAATACCTACCTAGATACCTACCTCCTAGGTAGGTAGGTAGTACAAACGCATGCACGGCATTCGCTTGCCCGTGTCTGTATTGCTCTTCCGATCAGCAGCTTCCAGAACCCTGTCTGTTCACACAGTACAAGACACAGACAACATATTCGCCACAGAATCACCACACGCTGTGGCTTCAATCAACCCGCCTCTCCCTGCCCGATAAACTATCCATAGTTTCCGCGCCACGCTCCTGCTAGTAGGCTGAAGATAAGTTTGGGTACCACACGACATGGACGTGCAGGCGCAGCCGACGCGTGCCATGTCGGACTTGCAGTGGTGGTCTCGCCGGTTGTCCCTTGGGATTGGTATCAATATTCATGGTTCGTAGATTCGTAAATACAGAGGGGCATGTGTGCATCACATGCATCTTTTCAACAAAGGAAGAAAAAGAAGGAAAAAACCCGGTGGGTAGGTACAGAAAATAATTCGACCTATAGTACTTCCCTGCTCTCCTCGTGCGACCGGCAAGCCGAGTGTGCCAGCCACGTGCCCAGCCTTTGCAGAAAAGTAAAACTGATGCGCGACACGTGAGATATGCGCTCGCCCAAAATGCACCTGTAACAAATGGTGTGCGAACGACGCTCATCAGGACGTGCTCGCGGCGGTTGTGTCGCTGGCGGCCATCTTGGCTTCGAGTTCTTTCCTTTTGACCAGAAGACTCTTAAAAGCCCCTAGGCATTTCACCAAAGACTCCTCATCGTACGCACAGAATCTGTAGCTCTTTTCTTCCGTAATGACCTGCAGACAGTTTGTCTTCGTCTTGCTCATCGGGTCAATGTCGACCACGTTGAGGATCATGCCCATGTGGATGATGAATTGCACGGTGTACTCGGACTCATCCTTGTAAAGGATTAGGTTCCTTGGTCGGAGAACGGCCCAGCAATTCTTCCACTGGCGCACGCCGCCTTTGTTACGGAGCCAACGCAGCCAGCCTTGCCAGAGTATTCGATCCGGGTCTTGTTCGATGTTCATACCACTGGCTTGACTGGCGTTGCGGACCCCGACGTTTGGCCTGGGACTTGCGGAAGCGGGGGGAGGGGACTGGACCGCGAGGGCCTCAATTGCAACACCGTGAACCCGTTGAACATCCGAGTCCGAAAAATCCGAGTGTGACGCCAGCTCGGCCCCTGAAAGACCGGAGGACTCGACAGTCGTGGATGGCCGCCGCGGGTTGTACGACGGGCGTCTGAAACTGATGGTGCCCCTTTCAACTGGCTCTGGGGAGCTCGAAAAATATGCATCTCGGTCCTGCAGGATCGGGGCGGTGCCTGGTTCGGCCTGTTCCGAGGGGCCGGATGGCATAAAAGAATTGCGACGGATGACGGGGCTGGCCAGGAACATTTCCTCCTCCTCCTCCTCTATCCTGGCATCGCAACGTATTAAATCGACCCACGCCTCGGCTTCGGCGGCACTTGAAGCCTGGAAATGGAAGTTTTTGGCTGGTGAGAATAAGCCAAAAACGTTGTCTCGTTTATTCTTGGGATCCTTGAGAAGCGTGACCGCGGTGAGGTCGGATAAATAGATTTTGTGGCGCAATTTGTTCTCCTTGTCGTCCTTGTAAATGCTGAGGGTATTAGGTCGGTACACCAGGTAGGCAGACTTCCACGTCTTTGTCTTCTGTGTCCGTTTCTGGAGGTAGCCGCTCTTAATAACTCGATCAAACTCGAAACTCCCATTCTGGTTGACTGGTGAGTACGGGTCGAGCGCCAGCTGGCTCTTGAGTCTCGAGGTGGCGTTCTGTGGGGGCAGGGAGATGGACGTGGGAGGTATGGCGACGTTTGGAGATCGCTTGATGGGGTTGCTGGCGGCCAGCCCAGTCGGCCTGGCCTGTACTTCAGCCATGACGACCGCGGGGTGCGCACGTGGTGGTGGTCCGGAGACTCGGGGAATGGCAAATCGAGAGTCGAGATGGGTGGCGTGCACAGCAAAGTAAGAGGCGAAGGATGGCAGTTGAATGGTGACGACGTCGCCGACTACTGTGTAGGCACTAGGTAGGTTGGTCGCAGGCCTGCCGCAGGGATCCACCGCCTTTTCGGGGTTTAAGGAAAGTATTAACGATAGACCTAGTTGGGAGTTTTGAGAGGGACTGCTGTGTAACGAGAGGCTAGGCGGCCTGAAAGGGACCTATGGGAGAGAGGGTTGAGGGAAATAGAGAGGCTGAGGCTCGAGTAGATCACCGCGACGGTGAGTTGTCGTGCGTTGGGCAGGTGGGTCGATGGGTCGGTCGCCTTGGGAACTCGAAGCGTAAAGTACCTAGGAACCTAGGTACCTAGGTACGTACACAGATTTGTATTTTCTCCTGCTGGGCCCAGACCAAAAATACAACATAGCTATAGCACTATATTAGTGGGGGGGGGAACCTGGTCGGGCCCTGAAATCGATTTGACGTGATGGAGGCCGAGAGAAGTTGCAGGGAGAGGGGCAGGTTAGTGGGCTATAATAGTGCTGTCGGGCGAACCAAACCTCCAGAGCAACAGAAGGCTCAAACAGGAGGAAATGATGAAACCTGGGCGAAAGGAAGCAGGCGCGCCAGAGGTCGAGAGGGTGATAAAGACGGCAAGGTGCACTGGGCTGACTGGAGGGCACTACAAGAACATCAAGGTTGCTGGCAGTCAAGGCACAGCGCGTGAAGAAACGGGCAACAGGCCGGCCAAGCAGCCCGAAGTCAGGGTTACTTACTAAAGGGTGGGTCTTGAGACCGCATCACCATTGGCCGGGACTCCAGCACCATCCTTCATGCGTAACATTCAATTGAGGCAATCTCGGCAGGCACACGGCACTACTCGACGGAAAGATCTAATCATCTAGGTTCAGACGAGGCTAATAACGCCTGCCAGCAGCAAGAGGATTGATTGGATTGGATTGGATCTTGTCACGTCGCATGCGTCTCGACAAAATAATAAGCCTGGCAGCTCCATGTGGTTTCTGGTCTGTAACTCAGGGCTTTGCTGTGCCGTTGCAGCCGTTGTTAGCAGCCGTGGTTGGCATGCTCAACTTCTCAAGCCCGCAAGCCAGCCTCGGCCAACCCCACCGTTGACACAATTCATGTTGAAGGTGACTCGACGCGATGCAACTCGACCAAATGACTGTACACAGTAAGCCGCGGAACGGACGATCCTTATTTGTCCATCCTCGGTTCATACCGGGTCTGATGATTTCTGTTCCCTGAAACCATATCACTCCGATCGCTGCATCCCGGCGACAAGACGTTCTAGAACCTCGACTTCCAAGCATCTCTCCATTGAGCGGCACATCAGGTCCTCATTTCGGCACCTGGGCATCCCATGTTGATGCGATCTGTCGCTAATGCCCTATTTGGCCCCGTCCATCTGGTCTTTTCTCCGTTTCTTTTTTCTTCGTTTGTTTTTCCCTTTCTCTTTGGTATATCATGAAGCCCAGACGTGGTTAATTCCCTGGAATATTCGCGATGCGGCCAGTGCGACGGTGGACGACAGGTTCCTGGAGAGTCGGGTTGCTTAGCAGGGTTGACCAGTAATGAGCGAGCGACACTAGGCAAGCTTGCCGAAGGACTCATCGGCCACCTCCCAAGGTTCCTTGCCGCTAGCAACAAGCCGCCATGCGTTCTCGAGGGTATAAGCCAGCGATGCTGTCGTAAAATCAAACACAGTACCACGATCAAGGCATCACCTGCTTCCTGAAGCCTGATGCGTCTGTTTTGACCCCTGTTCACGTTGCTCGGAGATTTGTTTCGCTTCTGTCGAGCCTCCACTCCACGCCTCGATTCTGCGGCTCGCTGTCGGTACTAACAGCACACGAAGCCGTGTTTCCCCACCGTCTCGACATGGCCGAGCCTACTGCAGACAACATAGCATCCCAAGTCACGCAGGAACTGGGTCACACCGCATTCGCTTGCACCTCGCTTACTCCGCTCTCTGGCGGCAACGCGAACTTTATGTTTAGGGGCAGGCTGCAGAAACCTTTGGATGACGGAACAGCCGAGATTGCCATCAAGCATGGGGAGGGCTTCGTTGCGCTGTCCCCCTCAATCAAACTCCCAACTTCGCGTTGCGTAGGCCAAAGCTCATCAGCCCTCCTCCTCGGGCGGCACAACCAAGCTGACCGAGCCTGGGAACAGACACTCGAGTATACATGTCTTCAGGCACTGCAGACCTTGGCCCCGATAACGAGCCAGTCGTACAGTGTTCGAACGCCCCGTCTGTTTCAATTCAACAGGGACTCAAGCACCCAGGTCCAGGAGTATCTGCCCAACTCTCTGAACCTCAAACACTATGCATTAAAGCGCTTGCTACCGTCCACGCCCGAGCACCACCGGCCCAAGGTCCTTGAATTAGGGCAGGATCTTGGTAGATGGCTGCACAGCTTCCATGAGTGGTCCAGCCTGCCCGAGCAAGAGTCTGTGCGGGCGGCTGCCAAGGCGAATAGGGAGCTACAAGCGATCAAGCTCACCTACAACTACGAAAACCTCCTCTGGCAGGTGGGTGATTTCCTGTTCCTTAAGGATTCGGAGGGTGTGTTCCAGGAAGTCCTTGCGAACGCGAAGCTAGAGATCCAAGACGAGAGCAAGTTGCACGTTATCCATGGAGACTTTTGGACTGGAAAGTAAGAAATCATTGCGTTGCTGCCTCTTGAGACAGTGAGGTGCTGACGTAGGTACAGCATCCTCGTTCCTGACCGGGATCTCAAATCTAAAGACCAATCACACGTCTTCGTCGTGGACTGGGAGATGTGTGAAATGGGCGTGCGGCCACTCGACCTTGGGCAGATGATCGCAGAGCTTTATGAGCTTTTCCTGTACAAGGACATTGAGGCGGCACTGTGGCTAATAGAGGGGTTTGCGACAGGCTATGGGTATTTGGATGACGATTTTGCCTTCAGGGCCGCCGTCCACGTTGGTACCCACCTTGTCGGGTTTGGTACAAGTGTTCCAGGTTGGGGCAGCCCGGAGGCCATAGAAAGAGTGTGTAAGACCGGAAGAGACATCATAACTCATGCTTGGGGTAAGGATCGGGCGTGGTTCGAGGTCCACCACCTATCGCCTCTTTTTAGGAAGTAGTAGCCTTACATTTGCGTGGTCACTTTCACACGTCACGTACAGTAATACCGTACCGCCACCACACCCTCGATAAGTTGTGTGGTGTCATAATAGAGCCCCCAGGTTGCCCTGTGACTCTGAGAGGTTATCGCATGGGATGCTGTTTTATAGAAGGCTTGAAGATAGATGCTGTGGCCATCTAGCGGGTCCCCGAGCAGAGCAGCATGCTCTCCGTAGTATGCCAAGACAAATACTACACTACGCGTCTAAGGGCGTGATTCCGAAGGAAAGTTAGAGTGCACTCTAGCTATAAAAAGTACTTCTATACTAAGCTTTTACTATATATAACTAGGCCCGTTTAGTGCTAGAAGGAGAAGTTACTTACTAGAATCTAAAGTTATTACCGCCTTCCTAATTTAGTATTACTAGCTATAAGGATATAGTTACTTATAGTTATAAAAATCGTTAGTTTCTACTATAGTAGATAAGTTACCTATAGCTATACTAATTAATTAGTAGTATATTTACTAATAAGCTATTATAATAAACCCTAAATCCCCTATTATTTACCCTAGTAATAGTATTAAGAGTAATTCCTTTTTAGTACTAGATCTATATATAAACCTTCTATTAGAAGATAATAACGATATTCGTAAGCTCCCTTTTAATTCCCTACTAAACCTATTAGTTAAGCTCCTTTATAGCTAGAACTAGTACTTATAACGAGAGTAAACTACTAGCTACTCGCTCTATATACAGAGTTGTGACAAACTCATTATACAAATTTTATACAAAGTTTTCAACCCCTAGT